>CAKNWW010094081.1:0-10043 GCA_932074435.1 Andricus kollari | reverse complement strand
TTTCCAAGTTCTAGAAAACATGTTTGGTGCGGATAAAATTTAAGCGAGCTTCAATAAAAAAACTGTTGATAGAAAAAGTATAAGATTTTACCACTGATAAGATTTGATAAAAATTTCCGAGCTTTAGAGACATGGGATTCGATGCAACTCTGGCGGAGGATAAAATTTCATAGAGTTTCAATGGAAAAATACTAATAGAAAATTATAAGATTTTGTCGACGGATAGAGTTAGAAAAAAACTTCCAAGATTCTGAAGCATACGATTTGATAGAGTTTCAATGAGAAAAAGTTGATAGAGAAGTATAAGATTTCTCGACAAATTTTTACAGATTTGATTTGATCTCTTTATATCAAAATCCTCTCAAACTTTTTCAGCAGGGATAGACAATTGTGCATAACTGCAAATAAGTGTAAGCTTTCTAAGTGAGCCTTGGAGAGCCTCCCTCGAATTTCGAAATCGGCTAGCCTAATCTAAATATTTACAAGGATTGCGTCGTCAACAACGTTGGCTGCCACCGCTGGACGGTAGGTCGGTGAGCAAAATATGATTGTATACACAAGTGCAGATAGCGAAGAAAAAAATGTTAATTGAAGAAGACGTAGGAGAAAAAGAGGAGAACAAATGGTGTTTCACTGTTGGCCATTGTTAACGTTGTTCTGTTTTGAATCCATATTGGGGATGTAGTCCATCGCCATTAGACAGGCGAAGACTGTCATCACCATCTTCTGCTTCACCTCGGTGATGTCTTCAGGCAATGCATAGACTCGTGCCCCACATTTTCGCGCCAAGGATATCGCGTATTTTGCATTGTCCAAGTTTTCCTGTAAAAAAGTCAACAATCGATTAGTTTTTTCGCAATCCATGTTCTTTCGAAAGAAAGCGAATGAGGAATGACGAAGAAAAAGTTGGATTTGAATAATAAATTCTGCAAGATTATTAGGGTGCCTAATGAAATTCCTATTTTTTGTAATTTCTAAAAGGAAACGTCCATTAATTACGTAAGGATGATTTTTGACATATTAAGCCCCATTCCCCCTTATTTTAAGGATTCGTAAGATTTTTATGTCTACCCCATCCCTATGTAAGATTTTACATTTTTTACTCAATGCATAAAACATATATCAATCATTTTCACCGTAAAATAGGTTTCAAAGGATTTCCAGGTATTTAAAACTTTTAAAAGGACTACAAACTATTTCAAAGAATTATAATTTTTTACGGAATTTAGTGAGATTTTTTAAAAAAATTTGGTGTAATAATGAGATCTCAGGCGAGATATCAGGAATTTCAAAATATTTCAAAGGATTATAGAAGTTTTAGGGTAGGATGTCAAATCATTTAAAAAATGTAAGAGATTGAAAAAATAACCTAGTACAATTTCAGAGAGAATATCAATTTTTCAAGGGATTTCCCAAGATTTTAAGGAACTTCATGGAGTTTAATCAGATCCCCAGAAATTTAATTGGATTTTTAATGATTTAAAGAGATACCGAAGGATTTTGAGGGATTTTATGGAATTAAGAACGATTTCCACGGATTTCAACGAATTTTAAGAGATTTTAGGGGATTTTAAGACATTTTGAAATATTTCAAAATAATGAACGGGATTTTAAAGGGTTTCATATGGCACCGAAGTATTTTCATGAATTTTGAAGGATATAAGGGTATTTCAATGGGATTTCGAAGATTTCAAGGCACTTAAGGGGATTTTATAAGATTTCAAAAGACTTCAGGGGTTTCAAAAGATTTGCGAAGTTTTCAAAGTAGTTTAAGCGATTTTTACCGATTTTAAGAGATATGAAGGTTTTTCGATGGTTTCACGGGATTTCAAAGGATTTTCAGAGATTTCAAAAAATTCGAAAGCTCATTCACGGATTTGAGAGGATTTCGTAAGATTTCAAAAGATTTAGCGTAATTTCAAAGCATTTCCGAATGTTATAAAGGAATTGAAGAATTTCAATGAATTTTAAATCTATTTTAAGAATTTTAACTGATTTTTAGAGTTTTCAAGGAATTTCTACGGATTTTAAAGGATTATGAGAGATTTTTAAGGGATTTAAATAGATTGATAAAAATCATAGGATTTCAAAAGATTCTAAAGTATATTCACGGATTTTAGAGGATTTCAAATAATTGTAATGTTTTTTGAAAGATTTTAATGGATTTTATTATAAGGGACTTCAAGTATTTAAACTGATTTTTAGAAATTTTTAGGAATTCCCACATGTTTTAAAGGAGTACAAGTGATTTTTATGGGATTTTGGAGATTTCAAGCGATTTCAACGATTTGCACATTTTTAAAGGATTTTAAGGGATTTTAAGAAAATAAAAAAAGTCATCACATTTCATAGAATTTTAAACTATATCAAGGGATTTTAATGAGATTTCGAAGATTTTAAGAGATTTGTAAAGATTTTAAAGATTATTCACGAATTTTACAAGATTCGGTAAGATTTAACGTAATTTCAAGTACAATGGGCTGGAACCGGGCGAGTTACCCGGAAAGGGATTTGGCTTAATGGTATAATAATAACGTAATTGCAAATAATTTCCGAATATTATCAAGAATTCTAAAAGATTTCGAGAAATTTTAATAGCTTTCACAAGATTTTAATGAATTTTAATATATGGTAAAAGGCATTTCAAGAGATTCGGAAAGATTCCCACAAATTGAAAAGATTTCTGTGAATTTGAAAGGGATTTCAAAGATTTCAAAGGATCTTGTAAGATTTCGAAATATTTCAAGGAATTTCAAGGAATTTCATGGATTTTTGAGGATTTTTATGGTCTTTTGAAGAATTCAAGCAATTTAAAGAATTTTTACCTTTTTTCAAGAGTTTAAAAAAATTTCAAGAGATTTCAAAGAAGTCACGGGATTTTAAAGGATTATAATGGAGTGTATAAGAGATATAAAGGGGTTTAGATGATTTCACGGTATTTCAAAGGATTTTAAAATATTTCAAAAAATTTCAAAGTATATTCATGGATTTTAGAGGATTTCGTACGATTTCAACAGATTTAACGGAATTTCAAAGGTTTTAAAGGATTAGAAGGGATTTTAAAGATTTATTTAAAGCGACTTAAAGGATATTCACATTTTATAATAATTTTGAGGGATTTTAAAAAAATAAATAAAAAGCCATCACCGTTAAAAGAATTTTAAAAGATATCAGGGGATTTTAATGAGATTTCGAAGATTTGACGGAATTCCAAGAGATTTTCAAAGATTTCAAAAATTGTAATGGATTTTCAAGAGGTATAAAGGGGTTTCGATGATTTCACGGGACTTCAAAGGATTACAGGGGATTTCAAAAGATTTCAAAGTACATTCAGGGTTTTCAGAGGATTTCGAAAGATTTCAAAAGATTTAATATAATTTCAAAGGATTTAATAATATTATAATTTTTTAAAGAGATTTAGAGACATTTACATGGCTTTTAACTGATTTTAATGGATTTTAATATATTGTAAGGGATTTCAAGAGATTTGGAATGATTTCCACGGATGTAATATATTTTCATTGAATTTTAAAGAGTTTTCAAAGGTAAGATTTCTAATTATCATAAGGGATTTTTATTGGATTTTGAAGATTTCAAGGATTTTCAGAGATTTAAAAAAAGTTAGAGAGTTCAAAGAATTTTAAAGGATTTTATGTGATACCGAAATATCTTTACGAATTTCTAAGGATATCGGGGGGATTTTAATGAGATTTCGAAGATTTAAAGGGATTTCAAAAGATTTGCAAAGTTTTCAAAAATTTGAATAGATTTTTAAGAGATATAAGGGAGGTTCAATGATTTCATGGGATTTCAAAGGATTATAGAAGACTTCAAAAGATTCCAAAGTTTATTCACGGATTTTAGAGGATTTCATAAGATTTCAAAAGATTTAATATAATTTCAAAGGATTTACTAATATTATAAATTATTTTAAGAGATTAAGAGGAATTTGAATGGCTTTCAACAGATTTCAATGAATTTTAATATATTGTAAGGGATTTCAAGAGATTGAGAACGATTTCCACGCATTTAATAGATTTTCAATTAATTTTAAAGAGTTTTCAAAGGTAAGATTTCTAAATATTATAAGTGATTTTTATGGGATTTAGAAGATTTCAAGGGATTTTAAGAGATCTTAAAAAGTTAGGGAGTTCAAAGAATTTTAAAGGATTTCACGTGATACCGAAATATTTTCACGAATTTTGAAAGATATCATGGGGATTTGAATGAGATTTCGAAGATTTAAAGGAATTTCAAAAGATTTGCAAAGATTTTAAAAATTTGAATGAATTTTTAAGAGATATATGGGAGTTTCAATGATTTCACGGAATTTAGAAGGATTATAGGAGATTTCAAAAGATTCCAAAGTATATTCACGGATTTTCGAGGATTTTGTAAGATTTCAAAAGATTTAATGTGATTTCAAAGGATTTCCGAATTTTATCAAGCATTTTAAGAGATTTCGAGGAATTTTCATGGCTTTCAAAATATTTTAATGGATTTTAATATATTGTAAGGAATTTCAAGAGATTTGGAACGATTTCCACGGAATTAATAGATTTTCAATGAATTTTAAATGATTTTAAGAGATTTTAAGAAAGTCACGAGGTTTCAAAGGATTTTAAAGGTTTTCATGTGATACCAAAGTATTCTTACGAATTGTGAAGGATATCATGGAATTTTAATGAGATTTCAAAGATTCGAAGGGATTTTAAAAGATTCGCAAAGGGTTTTAATGGATTTTAAGAAATATAAAGGGATTTCCACTATAAAGTGGGATTTGACAAAATTCCAAAGTATAAGGCAACTTATTATTAAGTTCCTGATATAACTATACCAAAACAGATGAAATCAACTAAAAATGATGTGTAAGACATATTTCATCACTCAAAATTGAATTGAATTATTATGAAGTTTTAAACAAATTTAGCTCATGCACTGCAGATAGATCAAATGTAAAATATAATCATATATTGAAAACGGTTCCAATAATTACCTCTTCTGTTCCACCTTCCTTAACGAGATCATAGTTCACTGAGCCTGGCTTGATTGCATCAATCAGGTCGATCAGAACCTTTCCATCAGCTATCGCATAGTCCTGGAACCCTTTGATGCTGCTAGTTTTGCCAGCACCTTGAAGCTTAGAATTAACCCACTGTACAATCTCCTTCTCAACCATCGAATGAGTTCCTCCCAGAGAGGTCAACAACGACAAGGTATACGATCTCATAAGCTGCCAGATCAAGGCTAAGGTCAAAGTTGCATTTCCATCATTAAGATCTTGTCCAGCAATTCCAACCAAAGAATAATTCATCTTCTTCCCTAGCTCAACTGCATAATTACAATTCTCCAGCTTCTCCATAAACTTCCTGAGCTTCGTGAACTTCTTGTGCACCTTGTTCCAACTCACTGATCCTGGTTTAATAATATCATAAAGCTGGAAAATGACAAGTCCATCAGCAAGATCTGAATAAAGCCAGTTTACATGAGGAGAGACTCCCAAAGAATTCATCCAGTTTCTGTAAGTCTTTTCCTCTCGTGTCTCTTCCAGGGCTTCGAGACCTTCAATGTTCGTTCCTGGCTTATCCAGACCAGGATAATTATTAAACATGTTCGCAACAAAGGCCAGATTTAATTTGTAAATTCCATTTACAACATCACTCGGAGTCACGAAACTGCGACAACCCAACTTTCCAGCTTGCTGGAGCATGATTTCTGCTCTCGTCATGTGATTCGATTCCATCAGAGCTTCCAAAGTAACTTCAGCAGTGTCAGGTGCAATTTGCTTGATCAAGTGAGAATAAATTTCGGAATCTGTGATGTCTGACATGAAGTTGTTGCATCTCCTGGAAATGCCAGCATTCTCCAAGTGGTGATTTACCCAGCGAAGAAGAATCATCTCTGGGGAAAGCTTCAACAAATCCTCGACACGCTCTCCATCCTGCAGGAGCGTTGCCAGTCCTGGACAGTTTTCAAGGGTGATTTGGTTGAAGAGACCAATCCTGATGATCTGCCAAAGAAGACCCAGAACCAAATGTGGAGAACCTTTGGTTAGATCGTGAGCATCAATGTTGACAATATTGCAACCAATTGCTTGAGCTGACGAGAGGGCGAGAGTCAAGTTTTCGTGCTTCTTATAGAGGGTCATGTTCTTTTTGTTGATTGTTCGTTCATCGATCGTGTCTGGACAGGAGTGATTGATGATTTTGCTGTAAAGGACATTAGTAATTAGAGATATTGAGGAATGGATGGAAAACGAAGACAATTTAAGCAGATAGTATGAGTTTGGTTCAAGTTCAAGTTTGATTCAAGGCCATGAATGAACTTTAGGTGGAGGTGTCACGTCTTGATAAGCCACGAATTGAATTGAAATTTTGAAATTCTTACCAAAGTAGGATGCCATCTTTGACTTTGTCGTATAAGGCCCTTGATTCTCCATCGATAGGTAGGAGATGTTTCAGATCTGGATCGTGTGCCAAATTTGTATTGATCCAGTCACTAAAAGCGAGCTGTTCCTCAAGCCGTACGGAATGTGTGGTGCCTTCACTGGATGCCTCGGAGATTCCTCCCAAGGTCTCAAGATTTTCCTTCTTCGAGACGACCTGCTTGAAGGTGGATCCGAGTTCGTTAGCCTTGAGTTCCTTGCATAGCTTCTCAAATTCTTCAAAGGAGAGGCGACCCTTGTGTTCCAGTCTTTCCTTGTCGTCGTACTCCTCGATCATCTGACGCACCTTGTACCCTGGCATCTTGAATCCACACACGTCCAGCGCGTTTCGCAACTCTGTCAGGTCGATGAATCCATCCCCATTTGCGTCGATCTGCAAGGTTAAGAAAGATTTGTTAAATGTCGTTTTTTTTTATTTAGAAATTTTCTCAAGGCGCTACATGGCTAGAATACGAGAAATATCATAGCTTTTGGATTGCGTCGTATTCATGATTCAGATGTGATCAATATTACATCAGGGTGGCCGTAGGTCATGGAAAACCTAGAAATCAGGAAAAAGTCAGGGAATTTCTATAAGAGGCACTTTAAATAACTATCAGGGACAATAAATTTGATCATTTTAATTTGAAATTGTTTATTCCCTTTAGAAAAACTATGTTGAAAATCGTATAGGTTAAGCTTTTAGTCTTTGAATATTTATGGTCAGGGAAAATAAAAATTTTTGAGGGAAAAATTAAGGAATTTTGAAAGTGAAGTTTTGCGGAGACTCTGATATAATATTCTTCTTAGTAATTTATTTGTCTTGTATTTATATTTTTTTGCAGTTTCTTTCTCCTGGCGATTATATTTATCGTTAAAATTTTTATTATTTGGTTGACAGTTCAAAAATTTCAGAAAAAATGCATCTATTTTAGTTGAAAAATCGTCTTTTTGGATTGAAAATTCAACTATTTTAGTAGGAAAATAACTTTTTGTTGAAAATTAATATTTAGGTGTTGAACATTCAACTAAAATCTGTGTTGGTTGAAAATTCAACTACTTTTTTGAAAATTTACCTTCTTGGTTTAAAAATTTATTTGTTTTAATGGAAATGTCATCTGTTTTTGATAAAAATGCAACTGTTTGGTTGAAAATTAATCTTCTTTGGATGAGATTTCAACTATTCTGTTGAAAATTCGTCTTTTTTGGTTGAATGCAATCGTTTTTTGATTAAAAATTAAACTCTTTTTTGGTTAAATTATCTACTATTAAATTATTTGTTAAAAATTCATCTTGCTTGGTTGAAAGTTAAACTAATTTGTTTCAAATTGATATTTTAATTTTTTATTCAACTACTATAGGGCAAAAGTCGTACTCGAAGTTGTACTGCTTTGTTAAAAATTAATTTTTTTGGTTCAAGGTTCTTCTCTGTTTGAAAATTTAACTATTGTGTTGAAAATTCGTTTTTGGGGTTTAAAATTAATTTTTTTATCTGAAAATTTAACTTCTCCATTTTTTTCTGAAAATGTATCTTTTTTTGTTGAAAATTCCTCTTTTTTGTAAGAAAAATAATCTTGTTTTTTTTTTATTTCTTCTGTTTTGGTTAAAAATTTAACTAATTGGTTGAAAATGAGGTTTTTTGTTGAAAATTCATATTTTTGGTTGGAAAATGTATCATTTTAGTTGAAAATGCATCTATGTATTTGGTTGGAAAGTCCACTATTTTGTAGAAAATTAATTTTATTAAATAAAAAATAATTTTTTTACTGAAAATTTAACTTTTCCGTTTGTTATTGAAAATTTATGTTTTTTAGTTGAAAATTCATATATTTTGTTGAAAAATCGTCTTTTTGTAGAAAATTAATCTTCTGAGTTTAAAATTCGTCTTTTTGGTTTAAAGATGCATCTATTTTGTTAGACATTTTTTGTTGTTGATAAAAATGCAACTATTACATTCTTTGTTGAGACTTCATCTTGGTTGGTTAAAAATTAAAATCTTTGATTGAAAATTGAACTTTTTTGTTGAAAATTAGTTTTTTTCGTTGAGATATCATCTTTTTATTAAAAGTTTATCATTTCGGATTGAAAATTCAACCCTTTGGTTGAAAATTTCAACTCTTTTGGATGAAGTTTAATCTTTTTGGATTAAAGATTCGACCCCTGGGTTGAAGATTCAACTATTTGGTTAAATTTTCAACTATTTTGTTGAAAGTTCGTCTCTTTTGCATTTAAGTTTAAATATTTAGTTTTAAATGCAACTGTTTGGTTAATAATTAATTTTGTTGTTGAAAATTAATTTTTTTTTCTTTTTAAAAATCTACTTTTTTCCAAAACATTCGACTTTTTAGCATGAAAATTCAACTATTTGGTTGAAAATACAACTATTTTTGGTTGAAGTTTAAACTTTTTTGTTTGAAAATTCATCTCTGTAGGTTGAAATTCATATTTTTTTGTTAAAAATTTAACAATTTTGATAAAAAGTCAACTATTTTGTTGAAAAGTCATCTTTTCTGGTCAAAAATTCAAATTTATTCTTGAAAATTCGTCCTTTTGGATTGAAAACTCATCTTTCATGGTAGAAAACTCATCTTTTTTGTTTAAATAAATAAATAAATTTAAAATTATTTAATTTTGAATAATTAGTAAGGGAAAAGTCAGCAAAAAGTCAGGGAATTTTCAAAATGAAGTTTTTTGGTCAGCCTGAAAATTGCAAGTAGTCAATGCCTCGAGTTTCAGGATATTGACCTGACCTTGAAACTTATTTTTTAGACTTTATTCTCTCAACGGTATTTGGGCCAGATCTGATCGAAATCTGATGAAATCTTAGAATGCAGATGTATCATTACAGGTCATTTTAGTAACAATAGGGTTGATCTGTCATTACTGACGGTATTTCTTAGATTTTTTTAAATCGGCTGGTCCGCGAGACCTACTCTTACGAAACATGGCTGTGCCTTTGGAAACTAGGCCTACGTAATATGTATGCCGATCTGACTAATGACCACACTATTCCATATGCCGCATCGTGACGTCATGGTCGCGACACTCTGAGAAGTAAGGCGAACATGTAGAGAATGTTAGGTAACAATTAAAGAACCCATTACCGCACTAATTATGATAAGTCCCGTGGATTGCAATGAAGTTTCTAAAAGAGGAAAACAAGCTTTTCAAATGGAATTCACTCACGGCTTGAAAAAGACCAGTGAAGTCTTCCAAATATTCATCAACGACGTCCCACTTTTGCATTGCATGTATTTCCATGCTGGAATTGGAAAGAATGGAAAATTTAGGTAAAGAAAATTTAAAGATGGGAAATTCAAACCGACCCTCTGACATGCACTTCAAGACTGATTCTCTTATCGGCCTTATCAAAAGCAGGATTCGAATCAATGAAAAAATGTGCAGAGGCTTTTCATTTACAGCGAATCGAACGTAATCGCGGACAGGTTATCCTAGGTAATAGCTAATCAACGAAAGAGCGAGAAAAAGTCCAGTCATAAAATTATCCTATGAGGGTAAAATATCTCTTCATTTCCTGGGAACTCTTTTTTTCTTTGTTGAAATCTTTTGATTATATTTACACACAGAGAACTATGATTATTTAAATTGAGCAATTGAT
>CAKNWW010094025.1:0-11830 GCA_932074435.1 Andricus kollari | reverse complement strand
GTTTTCGGGATCTTGTATACCTCTCTCCAAAAAGTCTCTACCTCGTTGGGCTTGGGTGGATTTTTGATAGAAACAGGGTGATCATTGAACAGGCGAGATGGGTCAGCGAGAAACTGTTGATTCTCCCTGATCCATCTCTCCCTTTTCTGTATTCTTCTCCTTGCGTCAGATAACAGCCGTATTTTGTCAACAATATGCTGCTTGATTGCCAGCAGCTTTGACTTGTTTAGTGTGTGATTCAAGATCCTCAGTTCTTGGGCGAACTTTCGAACCCTTTCCGTGAACGGTCCACCAGATGTTATGTAGTCAATCACACATTGAACACGGGACGCATTCTGTCTTGCCCATCCAATCTTCTTGTTCAGTTGATGTAAGCGTCTTTTGGTCTTTTGATCCATCGTAGGTTTGAGCCTTCGATTTAAATCAGCCAAAGCTCTCGCAGCACCATAAACTAAGCAATTGATGGTCCAGAGGTCGGATTCTTGCGAGATATCTCCACGAAGAGAGGAATCCATTTCAGCCAGATCTTGGGGCTTAAGAGGAACTTGCATAATGTTCCTTCTTGTCCTGAAATCGTGATCATCTCTCAGAAGGTGCCTGTTTTCCGCGGTTGGTCTTAATGTCGTTTCCTCATCTTTGGCTGCATCTTGATCAAGCAGCGGTTGGGGAAACGCTCCACGTACATATCCATTTTTTCAGAGGTAGGCACGTTGATTTCGCAACGATTGAATCGAAACGTGTTGAAGCTCTGGGTGTTTTTGGCACCACAGAGTATGCATACGCGCCATAAAGCCTCGGTGAACAGGGATAATGCTGGCATCGTAGCAGTCTATTAAGTCATCCTTGAGTTGATTCGTCCACTCAATGTGGGCGTTTCGCCGGTTCGTCGTCGTGTTTCCATCTAAATTATTTTCAGCACCCCGAACTCTAGGATTATCGGCATTATTCGCCGACCCATTGTCGGGTGCTCTGCGCGTTCGATCGTTTTGAACCGCATTTACAACTTTTGGGTGTTTTGGTGGCGTCATTGTTGTTCCCACGAGCAGCTAGGGAAAGGGTTCGTCCATCCTTGCAGAGCCCCGCATGCAAGGATAAGGCTGCATACTCTGAGAGGTCGCCCGGTATCCCAGAGTCACCGTTTAAGACACCTCACCCAGGTGCCATTCAGCTTTCGGCACGGTTGTCACGCCTCCGCTTAGGGGTTATTCCTTCGGGACCATCCCTGGACAATTGTCTGCGACTGCTTATTAATTATTGTAACCATATTCAGCAGAAACCCTTGGTACAGGGACCCTCTATCCGCAACCCGAGGACGCGTTCGGTGGCTTTGTCATAGGCCCTTCAGTTCTATTTCAAAGGAATGAATATATATATATATATATATATATATATATATATAAATATATTATGTATATGCACGGTGTCCCAGACTCAAGTGTCCGGACTTATATCGCGGTCCTGCATGCGAGGGAGTCCAACACTGTATTAGTGACCGCTAGTTCTTCCGCATCCATCCCCACACTTCGAGTAAAAAGACGCAGGTTCTCGCGATAACAGGCAGAAAGGCAAAGTTTGATTATTAAAACAAAGGAACGAAACAACCCTTGCAAGAATATTTGGACTAAAATCATAACCGACGAATACTAACTAGGCACTAATACTGGTGCACTTAGAAAAATCTTACAAGCTAAAAATTACGATAGAAGATTTCTCAAAGAATATTTCTACAGAGTCAACCCTGTGAGGGCTACTTTTGATACAAATATAAAAAACAACGACCAAAATGAAATTACTCTGAAAAAATTGTTAGGGATCATAATTTTTATTTTAACTGTGGTACATATAGAAATAAATTTATTTCGGAGAATAATAAGACCATACTAATTGCCTTACTGACACAGTTCTTCAATAGATGCATTTGAAACACACCCCAGAAACCAACAACTCACGATCACTTATCTAATTTTGTTTTGAGGGGCATAACACTTTTTTTCATCGTGTGCTTAGGGAGATCAAAGATTTTTTTTTGCAATAATCAAGTGCTTTGAACCCCAACATAGAAACATAGAAAGCTAGAAATTATTTTCCAACCCTACTAAGAAAGATCATACGATTTCTAAAATGATAAAAGATTTGAGCCCTATTGATTTTTTCATCAACTCAATGACCGAGGGGATGATGTTCTAAAATCCTTAAAAGGACACCCTCGCAGTAATATCGACCGAAATTCAATTTAAAGAATTTAAAAAATATTTTTCCATACTCTACTAGGAAAGAACGAAACATATCCGAAGTGATAAAAGATTTTGGCTCTGCTAATTTTTTCATCAACTCAAGGACCCAGGAGATGATGTATCGAACGCAATTTATTTTAAGGAGTGTTAGAAAACGCTTGTCATCCATAACGTTGTAACATACTCAAGAAACCACCCTTACCGTAATATCGACCGAGAATTAATTTAAGGGGTATTAAAAATATTTGTTCATCCCCTACTAAGAACGAAAAATTTCCGAAGTGATACAAGTATTTGGCCCCACTGATTTTCTCATCAACTCAATGAACTAGGAGATGATGTTCTAACAACCTCAAAAATACCACCCTTATCGTAAGAACTTGAGGACGTTATATGGTCCCCTGGTTCATTAAAGTAATAAAAAAATCAGTGAGGCCAAAAATTGTTATCACTTCGGCAATTTTTCGTTCATCCTTAGTAGGGGATGAACAAATATTCCTAACACCCCTTAAGTTAAATTTCTATGTACCTTACCGTAAGGGTGGTTTCTTAAGGATGTAAGAATATCATCCTCTGAGTTATTGAGTTGATGAAAAATAAGTAGGGCCAAAAACTTTCCTCAATTCGGAAATTTTTCGTTCTTTCATAGTAGTGGATGAACAACTTTTTCTAACACGCCCTAAAATAAATTTCGATTGATATTACTGCGAGGGTGGTTTCTTGATTTTTCTAGAACATCATCTCCTGGGTTATTGAGTTGATGAAAAAATCAGTGGGGCCAAAAACTTTTATCACCTCGGAAATGTTTCGTTCGTTCCTAGTAAGGGATGGAAAAATATTTCTAAAAACCTTAAATTGAATTTCGATCGATATTACTACGAGGGTGGCCTTTTAAGGATCTTAGAAGATCATCCCCTGGGTCATTGAGTTGATGAAAAAATCAATAGGGCTAAAATTTTCATCACTTTGGAAATTGTATGATCTTTCTTAGTAGGGTTGGACCAAATTTCTAGTATTCTTTCAAGTAGATTTGAATTGATGTATCTGCAAGGGTATATCCTCTGGTTTATTGAGTTGATAAAAACATGTTGAGGTCCAAAGAACTTGATTATTGCACAAAAATCTTTGATCTACCTAATTATTATTTAAATTGTCTGAAGATATTTTTTCATTTTTAAAATGTTATCAACTTAGGATAACAAGGTTTTTGGCTTTAACCCTCAATTACCCCACGGGTGTCAAAATGACCTAAAGGGTTTTTGAAAGCGGCGCCATTTCTGTATAGGCTAGTGGAGCGGGCCAGGATCAAGGGGGAAAAAATTTAGAGACCCTAGTCCATGCTGAACCCATGATGAGACTCAGTTCGGTTACTGACGCCGAAAGCGACAGTTGGAAATTTTGATTTGTGCTTTTTAGACCCCCGTTTGGTAACACCGTTACAAAAAGTGATCTGGAGATAAATACAAAACATAAGTAAATTCTTCATTAAAATTTTGTTTGTGTCCAATAATAAAGTAAAAGTAGGTTTTGTGTGATGCAAAATTAAACTTTTATTGAAATGGGGCATAACCCCAGGACAGAGCAGGAAATGCGGTCGGGATGATGAAACATCCCTGCATGTAATATGCCAGTGCCCGGCATTAGCTAGGCTCAGGCAACAGACCCTCGGGGCCCATTTTATGGGACCAGAGAAAATTACAACATGATCAGTAGTCGACATACTAGGCTTCGTTAAGAGGTCTGGGGTCAACTGCTGAGAGCGAATAAGTAAGGGTGTGGCACAATAGGCTTTATATCTTGAGCGCCAGCGGAGATCTCCATGGGCTCCTCGCCCGTTTTATAACCAACTAACTAACTAACTGACTAACCCACGCACCTTCACTGTCCCGAGATCTACACCTTATTTGTCTAAGAGGGCCATTCTTAGACACTTGTCCATGAATATAATAGATAGCCATGATGACATAACGCATCCTTGTCTAACACCTTGCATAATATCGAACAAGTCACTCAGTTGCCCATTTACCCTCACACTTGCTTTGCTACCTGCATATATAATTTATATTGCTTGTAGAAGCCATCTATTGACTCCATACTCTTTCAGGACTTCCCATAAATTACTTCTACTCACCTTGTCGAACGCTCTTTCTAGGTCACCAAATGCACATAAACCTTTTTTATTTACTCTCAAACTTTTTTCTGTGATCTGTCTCAAACTAAATATCTGATCCGCACATGATCTTCCTGGCATAAATCCACATTGAACTTCCCATATATTTTCATCTGTTATTTTCATTACCCTATGAATAATTATTTTTGAATATATTTTGCTTACGATACTTAGCAAGCTGATACCTCTGTACAATGATCGCTTTTTGTAGTCATCTGGAACTTCCCCCATTTCGATACATACATTTATCAACTCGCACAGCCTATGAGGTACGTATTCGCCACCGTATTTAAGCATTTCAGCGTTAATACCATCTACACCAGTAGCCTTACCATTCTTCAGGTTCTTAATTATATCCCTAACCTCAGAGGCACAGATTCTTTCAACCGGGTTTTCCAACATACCATGTTCTATGTCGCAGTTGTGTTGCCCTATAGCTTCACCTCACAATAATTCCTTGAAAAAATGTCTCAAAGCATCTTGTATCCCGTCTGTATCATATACCATTTCACCCTTGCTATTTCTTATGCCGACTAACTCTGCACTACTACTTCCTTTCATAATAATCGACGCCGATTTCCGAAACAATTTCTTGCTTCCTTCAAAATCAATTTGTATTTTCTACTCTTCTTCCGCTTTGATTTTATCCTTACTTTCTTTAACTAGTACTTTTACTTTCCTGTTTTTGTCACTATAATCATTTTCAAGTATGTTTCTCTCCTCATCGCTAAAGCCTGTAATGTTGAACTTTCTTAGATACGCTTGCTTCTTTTCGTTAATGGCTACGCGGATTTCATCATTCCACCACGCATCACCAGACATTCTGCCTACAACCGCAGTACCACAAACTTCAGTAACTCTGCTGTTACATCTATTCAGGAGAGTCGGCTTGCTTATGGCGTTACTATTGTCGCCGAAGGGGTACTTTTTTCTACCACTGATCCCGCTGTGCCGCAAACGTGCAAACACAGATTAAAGTCAAAAATATTCAAATGATATTTCTTGTGTAACAATGATTTTATCATAAATTTAATTATTGCACTGCACTAACATCACAAAAAAACTGCACATTTGGAGACATTAAATGGCTTCCTATCTTCATTCGTTTTCAAGATAAAGTATTTATAAATAAATCCCCGCAAAAAGTAAATGATTGAATATTTTAGAATTTTGAACAATGTATTGCATTAAAGAATGTTAAAAGAATATGTGTGCATTTTTTTAGATTTTTCCTAACGTCGACCGTTTTCTGGGAACAGGTGAAAGTCGACGCTTGAAAACGGAGGCCAAAAAACCCTGTTTTTGGGGTTTTTTGCCATTTAACTATTGACATACATTTTTTAGAATAAAAGTGATCATATCGTTGAATTCGGGAGACTTTAAGCTTTTAGGCGTTTTTTATTAAACAATTCAGAGTTTTTTTTTGAGTGAGTTGCAATCAAAAGAAGTGACGAGCCTCGACTTTTGGCCCCGACTGTAGCTCTCTGAGTCTTTCATCTGCAACAACAAAGTCAATTATACTGTGACTATCTCCTCTAAACCAGGTGTACAAGTGGATCATTTTATGCCTAAACCAAGTATTTGTAATAAACAAGCCCTTTTCTAAGCATAAGCTAACCAATCTGTCTCCGTCACCATTTATTTTTGGATACCGAAAATTATCTAGCACCCTTTCCGGACTAACCACTTTCCATTCTAACCCACAACAATCTAGGAGATACAAATCCATGTCTCTTGACATGTTGTCTTGCTCTCTCATTCATAATCAGACGGACCCGTTGACTACCACGTGATTCACTATCTACTTCTGATCATAGTTCGAGTTCGCTCTTTAAATCCTTATTTACTATCACTTTAATGTGGCATCCCTTTTTCTTGGTTCCGGCACACATAAAACAGCGCGCTTCCTTACGCGCATAGTTTCTCGTAATTCTCTTTCCTTAAGATTATTCACCGCTCTAGCATTCCAAAACACCCAGTCTCCATTCAGCGCCTGAAACTTTACCTTTACCGGATACATGCCTTTTCTCAACCAAAGTTTCAATACATTCTGAGACTAATCTTTTGTTTTTAATATTCATTGTTTAAAGTGTACGCCCAAGTCGACGTAAGGTGGAGAGTCTAGTTATAACCTCAGTCCTACCAAACTTTGGTTAATGGAGGGGTTGTACAAGAACAAAACAAGTACGCCACCACAAAGTACTTATCTTTGAAAAAGCTGGCCCAATTATTCCACGCTGTTTGATATCGAACATGCATTTCGAAATTTTTCTTAATTTATAAGTGGCACTTTCAGTTTCGCGGCTAATCCTTTTTTATGGAAATGAATTAAATTGTTCGTATATGGAAAAATAATTTTAAAAAAATCGCGCGAAAATGGACGGAGTAAATGGGAAATTTATAGTTTATTTTTCGTGAGTAAAATATTCCGACTTCTTTCTGACAAGGAAAGCGACAAACTGACACTCAAGAGAATCTTTTGACCACTTGTCACGCAGTTTTTTATTTTGTTCTACTTTCTCAAGCGATCTCTTTCTAAAGTCTCAAAAATGTCCGGAAAAGTGGAAAAAAATCCAAGTGGGTTACTTGTCTATTTGTGAATGAAGCCCAACTTTGAAAATATTAAAAATTGTGGTCACCATAATTGCTAATACAAGGTTAAAAGAAAGAGCTCAATACTCTGATAAATCTCGGACCACTAAAAATTGGATAAAATTATATATTTTCCTGAAAAAAGAGATCGCATAATTTGAACTCTAATGAGCTGTAGTCTCATAAGGGAATGGCACTACAAAGAAAAAAGTGACAGATGTATATTACCAAGCCGCCTCCGACGGCGAAGAATTGAAGAAAAACAGGGTCTGCTTATCTGCGGTTCACTGCGGAGTGTAAGTCAGAGTCTACTATTTGTCCAAAAAATGTAGATACCTTAATTTTACAGATTATAGTGAAAATCTAAACAGAAAAAAATCTAAAAATATATTAAAAAGTACACGATGCAGATGAAGGCTTAACCTATACTGATTTTGAAATTTTCAGTCGAATAGCAATTATTTCCTGATAAGTGAAAAGTTGAAAAGTATCACTATCTTACAATGATTTCAGAATGCTCAAATTTAATGGCTATTAGTCCCTGAAAATAAATTACAAAAAAACTGCCAAAAACATATGAATTTCTTTGATCCTTTCTATGCACAATGGTAAATTTTAGAGTCAGAAATAATCATTTGTTATTAACTCTTGTTTGGCACACCTCCCTGGAGTAACGTGCTTGGCACATGGGGTCGTCGAGGACCCCAGCGTGAAAAAATTGTTATAAATAATAAAGTATTAAATATTTTTTCTTGAAAATTTTTTTATATCTTTTTGAATACTTATTTTAAAATATCATATCGGTTATATAGCTAAATATAAAATTTAAATAAACAAAAAAAATTCTTGAAATTGCATCAAGTTGACGAGTCTGGGGTCGTATACGACCGCCTGTGCCAAACAAGGGTTAAGTTAATAACAAAAGAGTAGTGAGATATCATCTCCGAAACTAAACAACGTACGGAGATAATTCTCCTGTTTCAGATTATCCACGGAACGGCACTAACCATAGGAGTGAATGTGACAGAAAGTCGCAGTTGTAGGGGTAGCAGTAGCACAGACCAAGGTCTCCTGCAGTGTATGCGGTTGCTTCGATAATCGGAAAGCTCTTTGTATTACCCGAAAAAAAAAAAAAATTTTGAACATTTAAGCGGATTTAAGACGGATAGACCGTTCTGACCGAAAATTTAGCACTGTCAAGACGGTCTATTATGGCGCTGAGGTTAAGTGAAACGGTTTTCTATCATCAAAAGCTACTCTGGATAAGCTAATCTAGCGCTATTCTAGATTCTAATGTTCACTTGTCATTTTTTATACACATTCTGTCTCTTTTTGGAAATGTACAAAAAAATATTTGAATCTGACGGGCTTATCGCAGCACCTGAGTAGGGCCAGACAGTACCTATTAGATGATGAGAAAAAATGCATTGTTAGTGTTCACTTTTCATTTTTGATACTTCTAAAGACCCTGCCTCTTTTTGGAAATGTGCAAAAAAAATGTTGAGGTAGACACTTGAAAAAATGTTTGGTCATGACGGGGCTGGCTAGCACCCGATTAGGGTCCGAAGAGACTGTCCAGATGAGAGGGTCTAGACTTGTTTTTGGGAGAAAAATGAATTCAAGAGTAAAGTCGAATCTTCCAAGTATGACATATTCGAATAAATTGAATTTCGAAGATTCGACTTCACATATGGCTCCATTTTTCTCCTAAAAAAAGGGGTAACTTTTGTTTAAAAAATTGTAAGAATCTAAGAAAATTAAACCGGTTTGATGTATAGTTAAATTCTTTTCTATTTCGAAAAATCCAATGTTCCAAGCGTGTCTAACTTTTTATTTAAAATTCGAATAATGGACTAAACACCTCTAATTTACCCACTTTTTGAAATTTCGCAACTTTTTTGCACCAAGTTTGATCCAAGAACTTTACAAAATGCTAATAATTTCCAGAGTTGTTCGAATTTTACGAAAACATAAAAAATTAAAGTTTTTTTTTAACATCTTTTTATAAAATTGATATTTTGCATTCACTTTAAAAACTGTTTATAAAACAGGCATGTAGATCATTTCCGCCAGTAGTGTATAATTAATAGGTATAAAGCAGAACGCGTCTGAACATTTCGAAAATTCAAGTCAAAATACTACTTTCTGAAAAATAATTCACAATTACTGTATGTTCTAAGTAAATTATTGTAATTAAAACATTCTATGAACTATCATCAGATGTTGTATTCAAAATATGTCAAATGTCATCCAATATCAAAAGTAACTTTGCTGCAATTAAAATATTGTCTAATTATTAAGCTGATAATGACTAGCAAAATATACTCTTTTCGATTTCTCGCCAAGTTTCTGTTACATAACATGTAACAAAACTAACAAATGACTTAACGTTCACGAAAACCAGCTCACTTGCTTTACTAAAAATTTGTTAGTAACATTAAAATAACACAACACCTTTTCTAACATGGAATTGCATTTCTTCATGGAAAAACTTCTCGTCAAAATTTAAAAACTCAAACTCCAATTAAGTCGGCGCAAGTAATGTTTTTTTTTTTTTTGAAAATCTTGAAAATATTACATAACTTCTACTTTACGTGACATTTATTGTTTTTTGAAAAATAGATAAGAGATTTCGTCGTCAATGTGATACCTCGCCTGTTGTATTCCTTGGGCCGGAAGTGATGCAGTTCTTTTTGAAAGCGAGGAGAAGTTTACCCAAATTGTAACTTTGCTGTCCTTTGGCTCTTTTCAACAAATATATTGGAGTCTATCATCAAAGTGAAACCTTGCCTGTTGCATTTCCTGATGAAAAAACTAGTCAAAATTTTTTTTTAACATAAATTCCAATCATGCCACTGTTAGTAGTGCATTATTTCTTGAATATCATGAAAAGTATAAATGATATATAACTTCTGTGACATTTATTTATTTTTAATCAAGGGATAAGGGTTTTTCGAGAGAGTGAAACCAAGTCTGTTGCATTTATTGATAGCAAAACTACTTTAAACAAATTTTAACTTAAATTACAATCATTTTGCCACAATTAGTGCATTATTTTCTGAAAGCGAGGAGAGGTTTCACTAATTCGTAATTTGGCTGACAAATTAGATGAAAAAACTACCGTAAAAATGTTTCAAAAATAAATTTTAATTACGTGACCGGAAGTGATGCAGTATTTTCTGAAAATCGTGTTGCATAATGGAAATTTATTATTTCAACGTCTTTTGAGTAGATTTTCGAGCAAGACATCGAACAGACAATGTTTCATTTTGACGACAAAGTCTAATATATTTTTAAAGAAAGGCCAAAAGACAGTAAAGTTAAGAATCAGTAAAGAATCAACGCATAAGACAGGCTTATTATAAAAATTGTTAAACATTTTTTTAGGTAGCCTCTCGTTCGAGGAATATATTGGAGAGCTTTCCGTTTTGGCGACAAACGTTTAGCTATCTTTAAGAAGTGGCTAAAAATCACAAAATTGACTAATGTATTTAAATTTCAGTAAATTTGTCGGGAACTAAATTCGGAGCCAAAAGTTGGGCCCCCTCACTTCTTTTGATTGTAACTCGCTCAAAAAAATTTCTGAATTGTTTAATAAAAATAATCTGAAAGCTTGAAGTCTTTCGAATTGAACGATATGATCACTTTTATCCTAAAAATTGTTTGCCAATAGTTAGTGGAGAAAACATCCCAAAAAACAGATTTTTTCGGCTCCCTTTTTCAAGCGTCGAATTTCACCTGTTCCCAGAATGAGGTCGACGGTAGGAAAAATCGGAACAAATTCACACATATTCTTTCAACATTCTTCAATGAAAGTTGTATACTATGATGATTATAAGTATATATAATACGTAAGCACTTATATTAGCATAGTATACAACTTTTACTGCTCCCCCGATTAGAAAAAAAAAATTATTGTCTTGAAAGTGAAGAGGAAAATTACATTTTTCGTGATTTTTACCATTTTCCGGTACTAAAAACGAATCCGTTGTACAAATTTTTCTTATACGTTTATTATTCCTTTTTACCTTTTAGTTCCATGTTGGATCATCCCGAACCGATTCTTTTCCTCCGAGGCATGGCACATTAATCATTTCAGTTTCATAATAAAAAAGTAGCAAAGATCCGCCATTTTGAATTTTGCAAATCTGAGCTCAAATTCGGATTCAGCAAACTCAAAAACCTTTAGACACCAAACCCTTTATCAATCGACTAAAACAATTTTATTCGCTTTCTTCGCCTTCTTTATTAGTTTTTTTTTCAGGGATTGGGAGCGAAATGCTGGTTGAACGCTCGATGCGTTCAAAACGCACTCCTCGCCTGTTCAGATTTTTATAGTGTTACGAACTAAAAGGTCCGTTCGCGCTACCCGAGGTAGGAACAGTCGTGTGGTGACAGAGAGTGAATGGTCGTGGCTGCCCAAAAACTAGGCATTGCCGCATTCGAGCGGACCACGTGAACGCGCAGCAAACGGTTAGGCCAGTAGATCCGAACAGATGTGAGCAATCCTGTTCGAGTTCACCGCTGGCGGCCGCCTACTACTGCTCGCAGATGGGTATTCACCAATATATATTTCACCAGGTGGCGCTGCGTCACATGCTATACAGTTCAATACATAATATCATTCTTGGGATTTATTTGATATTCAGTTTTCAATGTTTATATTACATATGATCTGAATACGTGTAATAATTATCTATTTTGTTGACATAAGAAATTATTAGTGTTCATATATGTGCAAATTTGATTACTGAAGAAATACGGAACAAAAATTATTTTATAAATGCAAATACTAAATATTGAACTTGAAATGAAAAGTGAGAAGCTTCTCTCG
>CAKNWW010093978.1:0-12984 GCA_932074435.1 Andricus kollari | reverse complement strand
GTTAATTCGAGAGATATAACCTTTTGGACGTCAGATTCTGAAAGTAGTTATCAAAATTCTCTCACCGGAAATATTAAATATAACATTTTTGGAGAAGAATAAAAAAACAAATTTTCATTATTTGATTAAAATCGTCGCGTGGCTCGAATTGTTTCCCATATTTATCACTGTGCGCCCGTCCGAAAAAGTTGTCTTAGAAGCAGTTAACGAAAAATGCTAATCGAAAAAAATGTTTATAAATTTCGTAAATAATTTGTTTGAAAAAAGAAAGTTTTGAAAAAGATTCTCTGAACAAATTTTTTCAAAAAACAAAATGCTTAAAAAAAATTTGTTACAAAAAAATTTTGAAAAACAAATTTGACCAAAGAAAACGTTTGAAAAAAAAAATTTGTAAAAAATAAATTTTTTAAACAAAAATTTTGTTGAAAAAAAATTGTGTAACAAAAATGTTATGAAAAAAAACTTTTTGGGGCTTATGCCCTTTTGCTGTGCCAATTGTTGGCGCTTATGCCCTTTTGTACGACGGACGAAAACGGCTACGAAACCTTAAAAACAAAACTTCAATCATTAAAAGATTTGTTCAAGTTATATCTAAATTTATTTCAAGAAGATACCAACACCAGTGTTTAAAGTTACCTATGCCAGTGCCTAAAGTACCTCATCTCGAAAGTGCGCATGCGCAGCTTTTTCAGCAGTGCCTAAAGTAAGCCATCTTCAAACAGCGCATGCACGAAAATAGTTTCGCACACAGTCTGCTCAAATAAGGACCTTTAGACATCATTTAGAATCATGAAAAGGTCAACTTTTGAGGTGGGTGTTGCAAAAAAGTAGTTTTTGTTTTAATAGTGAAAAATAACATTAACAATCAAAAAATTAAATTTTTGGAAAAATGACGAAAGGTACGAAAAAAGTTGAATAGGCAAAAAAATGTGCACTCGAAAAAGATCTACAAATTTGTTGGCAATCAATTTTTGACTGGACGCGTAGTTTTTGTGTAAACCGTAAATAAATAAAAAAAGGAAATAATTAAATTTTTGGACAAACAACGCAGGCTATGGAAAAAATTAATTAAAAAATTAATTAATTTGTCGTGAATAATTTTTTGATAGCACACATTTTAAAATTATAAAAATAAGATAATGAAAATACGTATGTTTTAATACCAATGCATATTATGAATTGTAATAATATACATTTATTGAAATTATCTAAAATTTTCAGGGTACCTGAGGATAAAATTTATTGCAAAATAAGGAAGAAATATTTATGGTTGCTTCTGAACCAATTTATTTAGATTATTACATTTTCATATTTTTAAGTTAGTTTCGTGATGTACTGTGTGAAGCAGATTGGATTACAATACGGGGCAAAATTTCTCAAGTATACAAACCTCGAAAATGAAAGTTGTCCGATCGGGCTAAAAATTGGCCCAATTGTAGTCCTATTAGATAGTACTCTTCACACCAAAAACTAATTACTTTTGATAATTATTTATGAAAGTGGAGGGGGTACGAATTTTTGTTTTTTAAGCAAAGCCTGACTTTCAAACAATTGTAACTTGTTTCCTATTGCTTTATACAAAATTCCACTATAAATCTTTTTGATAGATTTTTTCACAAACCTTTTGGTGGTCGTAAGAATGTAAAAAAAAGTCACAATTTGACTTTTTTTTCAAATTTTGACAATTTTTTTTTTCTTCAAAATAGTTTTAAAAGAAAGCTGAGATTGTTTGCTATAAGACCACCAATTTTCAGAGTGACAAATTTATTTGTCTCTGAGTAATAGAAGGATACGTAAACAAAATGCCATGATATAGCGGGTGGCGCGCGGTCTCCCCTAGTGTGCTCACGCCGAGGATCTTTGTGCATCGCTTTAGTGCCAGTTTTTTAAGGTAAGTAATATTTGATGCTACTAAAATACATGTTATTTCAAAAAGTGAGGCATAAATCAACTAATCTTAACCTCCGTGGTGTTGCCCACGACTTGTCTTTGAAATTCCCTGCACTGCCAGAAGGAGCTCAAATTTGCAGTTCATGTAGATACCAACTCATCAACTCAGCGGAAATATCATTCTTGAACTTTGGTAATATAGCGGAGCCTTCTGGTAGAGATAAGGTAGATACTGAGGATCATGAAATGATATCTGGCGATGATGAAGATCAGCTAAATGACAGCAAAAAAGATTTAGATGTCTCAGACACCAAATTGCAGTGTGAAAAAAAAAACATAAAGCTAGTGTTAAAGTACTCGGTCAAATCATCGAAATATGCAATGCCTCTAAAGATCTTCAAGAACAATTTCAACTTCTCTCGCTTGCGCCAAAATCTTGGGACGAAGAAAACTGATGCAGGTGTTCAATACATCAGAGCGAAAAGCAAGAAATGTTAAAAAATTAGTTTCAGAGCATGGAATTGAAAATTGAAAAATTAAAAAAAACACTTCCGAATGCAAAAAGAGGAATAACATTGACTCCTGAAACGAAAACTCTAGTGAAGCACTTTTATGAACTCGATGACATATGTCGAATGACGCCAGGGGTGAAAAACTTTGTGTCGATCAAGAATGATGATGGAACTCGTTCACATGTTCAGAAAAGGTTACTACTGTGCAATGTCAACGAGCTATATGCTCAATTTAAATCAGAACAGGCCTAAAGATCAATATTTGGAAATTCAGAAAACTCAGACCTCGTCATTGTGTTCTAGCAGGAAGCAGTGGCACTCATAATGTGTGCATTTGAGTGCATCATGAGAATATCAAGTTGATGTTGAATGAAACAAATATTCAACATTTAACCGAGGATACTGATATGTGTTCACAAATTAGCACGCCTCTCTGGATGCTATTGTATGACCTAACTCTTCAAGTTCCTGTCATTTAGGAGTGTGTGAAAACTGTCCAGGTACTGCAAACTTGAAAGATAACATCACAAAAGCTTTTGATGAATATTGTATTAATGAAGTGAGATTTGAAATTTGGTTACAGACCGACAGATGTAATGGATACTGATGAATTCCTAGATGAATTCTGTGCAAGGCTTTTCAAATTAAGAACTCATCAGTTTATTTCAAAGGAGCAATATTTTTTCAAAAACCTGAAGGAAAATTTATTGCCTGAGGATTTTTTGTTTTGCTTCGATTTCGCTGATGGAGAGCTCAAGCATGTAAGTATCGCAGTCATATCTGATAACTTATGTAGCTCATGACACGGTGGCTGTTCACGAGTACCAGAAGATAATAGTAGATTACTTGAAAACTCATTTCAGGCCACAGAAAATCCACTATTCCACTGATGGTGCAGGGCAACATTTTAAAAATAAGACTAGCTTTGCTTATCTCCGAGCCCATGAAGAAGATTTTGGTATCCAAGTTGAATGGCATTTCCATGGTACATCTCATGGTGAGGGTGCATGTGATGGTATACGATGATGGTATAAAGAGACAAGCAGCACGTTCGAGCATACAATGTTCTCCGAAACATCACATACTCACTCCCAAAAAACAGAATCCGCAAAAGAGGTCTGCAATGAAGACAACTCTTGAAACTATAGCCAAAAAATCGATCAGAAAGACACATAATATTGCCATATGATATTACTTAACTTAAAAAACTGGCACTAAAGCGTTGCACAAAGATCCTCGGCGTGAGCGCACTAGGGAAGATCGCGCGCCACACGCCCTATCATGGCATTTTGTTTACGTATCGTTCTATTACTCAAAGACAAATTAATTTGCCACTCTGAAAATTGGGCATCTTATAGGAAAAAATCTCAGCTTTCTTTTAAAACTCATTTGGAGAATCAATCATTTCAATAATTTCAGGATCCATTTCAAATTCATTCTTGCCCTATTTTGGCTTCAAAGAGGCAATTTATAGATGAGATGACACAAGGAGCTTATGTATTAAATCTTCATTGGTCGAATTTCAGGAGCACTTGCATGTGTTGAATTCTCTGAACCGCTTGAGATCCTTATTACGGGCTTCTGAAGCTTCTTCTGAATACGGTATATTTTGAATATTTTAATTTCCTAAAAATCTGAAAAGTAGTTTTAAAACGAAATTTACTTCAGTCAACCTCACCGACATTTACGTAAAACATTACTCTACTTTTAATTTATATTGTTTGATAAAATTTGTTTATAACATAAACAAATAATATCGATTGACAATTCTTCGTCACTAAACATCAGCAATTATGTAATTTGAAGACTATTAGAAAACAAAACTATTACTTTCTGTCTATAAATGTCTAAAATATGCATTTGTTTATCAAATTTGTTTATAACATAAGCAAATAATATCGATTGACAATTTTTCGTCACTAGACATCAGCTCTTATGTAATTTGAAGACGACTTGACAGAAAAATTATCACTTTCTGTCAATAAAAGCCCAAACCATGCATTTGTTTATAAAATATGTTTATAAAATAAATAAATAATATCGAATGACCACTATTTATAACTAAATAACACCACTTATATAATTTAAAGGTACTCAGAAAGAAAAGAGATTACTTTCTGCCAATAAACGCCTAAACTATGCATTTGTTTACATAATTTGTTTATAAAATAAGCAAATTATAATTCACAACAAATTTTCATTACCAAACGTGATCCTGTTGATAAAATCAAGCAATTTCAACTTACACATATACTTTGCAAGCAAAATTTACAATATGTTGACATTTTGTTAATTTAATTTGTTTATAACAGTTAGCTTCGATATCATGTAAATTATTTATATTCTTTGGATACTTCTTCATTTATTTTTGTCGAGAATGGGATTAATTAAGTTATTGATTTGAAGATAAAAAATAATGATTAAAAAATGTCTGATTTCCGGGCGTTGTTTATTTATATAAAAAAGAGAAAATGAGAAAAAATATATAATCTAATTTGTGGAAGCTCTTGTGCAACTATCGCTGATCAATTCTAATTTAAAAAATTGAAAATCGGTGAAGACTTGTAGGCTGTAGGTGATTTTGAATAGTAAATTCCCGATTCAGCCCACTGTGCAACGTCGGTGACACCATGGCGGCTTGAAAACACCTTAGTCGGTCCGACTCTGGTTACCGTAGATCGGTTACCAAAGTAGGGCCGACTTTGGCCTGATGGTCAATCTCTGGCATCCGACCGGATTTCGCACCTGGGTAAGAAATTATGCCCCAAATACAGGGTGTCTCAGACCACCCGTCCACCCCTTTTAAAATCTAAAATACCTAATAAAATTAAAAGTTTGGTACCTCCTAATAGTAAATGGACTACGTCCGATCGAATGGAGGTATTTTCAACTTTCGGCTCCCACCGGAAGTGGTCTATTCAGACCGGAAGTACTTTTTTTAAAATGGAGTGATATATTTTTCTTCATTGATTGCGATTCTACGGTAAAAAGTCAGTAACTTTTGTAGGAATTTTTTTTCTAAATCGTCGTTTCCAACCTGAAAATGCCTTCCGAAATGTTTCTGTTGCCCTGAGCAGTTCGAGAAGTCCAAAATACGCAGAGCGTCAGTTAAGAAATTTATAAATTTTTGTTGTAAATACATTTTTGAATTTCTCTTGCTCTATCAGTTGAAGGATAATCCGAAGTGTATCGCTAAAGATTTTACTTCAAAATTCTGAAAGCTGACCGACTAAGCACGACTTTACGTGAAAAACGAGCGATGACGCAGTTAGACTTGAGAAAGAATTTTGAGGTGGAAAACGACAAAAAAAAATGTCCTACAAAATTACTATTAAGAGGTACTAAACTTTGAATTTTACTAGGTATTATAGATTTTAAAAGGGGTGGACGAGTGGTCTGGGACACCTCTATATATCCATACACAGGAATTTAAAGATGAACATTTTGTTTAATTCTCAATAATTATTTGAATAAATACTATTTTAAATACTTATTCATTCTTATTATAAGGAATCATTTTTATATCTTTGTCATTTTTCACCAGTGAATGCAAAATTAGATAAAGTAACCTTTAAAAAGGGGAGTATATAAATATATGTGTTTTATGTATTTATCTATGTATTTATGTATGAATATGTCTTCTTTTAATTGCAGGTATTATGTTTTGATTATTTTAATAGCATAAGAATCTTTTAATTAGACCTTTTAGCTTTCATATAAATAATCCATGATGAGGGGGTCTAAATTGGTAAAGATCTTGTATATTACCGATTCTTTCTCATATCCGCCACATCGAAACAATCTCGGTGTTTACGAAAATCGTTACTGCCGGTGTGGGTGAGCGAGGGATCAGCACACTCCAAATTCAATGCAACATCAATCGACCGAAAAAAAGGATCCGAGTTACAGCTCAAGACAACCGCGATCTGCACCTCATTTATGGTATTCACTTACTTGAATGCCTGCCGATTTTTTAATCCAATTAAATGTACATCGATTTCAGTACTTTATCAACTTTTCATCAGAGCTTGAATCACCGAATCCGACACACAGGTCATTTTAAATTGCATCCAAAAAATTGTTTTGGTTTTGTTGAAAAATTAGGCCAAATGCACGATCCGGGAGTGACGACCACGATTCTTCTTGCAGAACAATCGATCCCGACGCAAGTGGAGGTATAAGTCTTCCGACTCGTCACTTCCAAGTACACCAGAAGACGATCGAATCAGGAAAATCACTCACAGAAAATTAAAGTCAAACAAACTCGATAGTAGAAATGAAAATTGACATTTATTGAAACAACTGTATAGTAGGAAAATACCTCAATCTCAGCAAAACAAAAATTAACACTCGTTGAATTTCTGTAGGCCACACAAAGGTCAAGCTCGAACTGGTCGATCAGAGCGGGAGGAGGTCCCCCGTTCAAGCTAGACACACGCTGCTACCTGCCTCCCCACTCCAGCGGAAAGAGAAACTCTAAACTCAAAACTTGACTAAATTCCACAGCGAATAAACATTGGAGAATAACATATCACGAGAAATAATTATTAACATTCGTTAATTCTTCAAGTAAATTTTTTCTTCTGTGCCTCGCACGCTGTGCGTGCAGGGTGCGAGGTACATGCATCGCATTTTGTGAGGGGACGTACATGCGAGCCATGTGCCTCGCATTTTGTGATGAGCATAGTGTGCGACGCATATGCGTCGCACCCCAGAGAGCATCGTGCGTCGCACTTTATTGGCACCGGGTGAGTCTCACGTCCTGCCTGTACAAATGCTGCGTTCTCGACACAACGTGCTGAATTTTTTACAAGTAAATTAACAGTATAAATTAACAAATTGAAAATACTTTTATCGTGTAAAATTGTTAACATTAATAATGAATAGAGCAGAACTTTGCCACGTTGATGTAACCTCAGTACCAGCGGGCTGCCAACGGTCCGAACCCCTCACCAACCTGGCACTTAACTAATGGCGGGCAACGTCTCGGTTTCTTGGGGTATAATTATGCTGTATAAGTTTTCTTAGTACGCGATTCCGACAGGTATTTCTGGAGAATTTCACAAATTGAATTGACAGAAGAAATTGCAGCCATATTATTCCACTCCCTGTTCGTTCTATTTATGTGGTAAGTAAATAAGCAAATAATATAACCTCAATTCTATTGTTCACAGTTGGACATGATAATGAAAACTCTGTAAAGAACATTTGAATTTAGCTCGAAAAATCATATTATTGTTATTAGTTATGGTTAAGTGCCAAGTTCAAATGGTATTTATCGAGTTATCATTTTCATTTCTGCAGCCTAATGTAAAAATAATTTTACTCGCATTACGTTCTCGCATTTTACCCGTACACATGCGACTCGCGCGCCGTGCGAAACATATGCCACCACATGGAAGACACATCTTCGTGGTGATATGAACTCACGTAATGCGGCCTTATCCACACGCGTGCGACCCATAACGGTCGCACTGTGCAGGCATTTTGTTATCTGGGGCAAATTGCCCATATCCCACGCATCTCTATATGCGGGCCTAATAGCAAAAGCGGACTAAGAAAAGAGTCGGAGCAAAATCGGGTAGATTATTTCTCAGCACAAGAACGAATCAGCCCGCGCGCTACGGGCAAAAACGAGTTAAAGATTTAACTCGTTTCCGCACGTAGCGCGTGGACTAACCCATTTTTGCCCGCACTCATATTTCGATTCGGTTCAACTCCAACCGAACTCTTGATTCGTTCTTGGCTACGCTGATATTTTCGTTTCATTCGCACCTGGACGATCGAGAATAAATAAACTTGAAGGTCAGTTACAACAGCCCCCCCCACTCTTAATTTTCGGGTTTTTTATAGCCCACTTAATTACGCCGCAAATGCGCTGATATGCGCCACCAATAAAAAATTTTGCGCCACAAAACTCTAGGAGTTATGTCAGGTGATACGTGTGGGGGGGGGGGGGGCTGGCGACACGTCAGCCCCCGCCCATTAAAAAAATCAAAGTTTAAATTACATGGCCTTGAAGATCTTCAAATGCGCTGATATGCGCCACCAAGGAAAAATTTTGCGCCACATTAATAAACGAGTTATCAGCGATGAAAATGGGGAGGGGCTGGCGTGATTTTTTAAAAATAATATCATTTTTTGAAATTATTCATAGCCATCTGTACATAATTTCAAATGCGCCACCACTTAGAAATTTTGCGCTAGCTAATTAACAAAGATAACACGTGGGGGGGGGGGGGGGCAGTGTGACGCAGATCTTAAATCCTCGACAGTTATATGCAATCTAAAAATACGGATATAGCGTTATTCGTCTTTAAATGCGCTCATATGCTCCACAAAAATTGTTTGCAAACTTTAAAAACTGTCTACGATACGAAGTTTTTAACACCTTACAAAGTGATGACCATGTGATGACCGACAAAATAAAAAGTTTTTAATCCGCAGTGATGAAGGGACTGTCGTATAGCGTTTCAAATGCACTGATATGCGCCATAAAAATTTTCTGAATATCTTGAAAATTGCCCAAGATATGGAGGTCACATCATTTTGCAGAGTGATGATCAAAAAAATTAAAGTTATCAATCCGTAATGGCACAGGGACTGTCATATGGGGTTTCAAATGCGCTCATATGCGCCATAAAAATTTTCTGAATATCTTTTGAAAATTGCCCAAGATATAGAGGTCGTAACATTTTTCAAAGTGATAACCAAAAACATGAAAAGTTTTGAATCCGCAGTGAAGAAGGGACTGTCGTATGGGGTTTCAAATGCGCCACCACTTAGAAATTTTGCGCTAGCTAATTAACAAAGATAGCATGGGGGGGGGCAGTGCGACGCAGGTGTTAAATCCTCGACAGTTATATGAAATCTAAAATTACGTATATGGGTAATTGTCAAATTGGAGGCAAACTTGAAGTCCCAGTAATATAACATTAACTTAGAAACTCGTACTGATTTCTTTTTAAATTTAATAAACAGTTATTATCATCCTCTGCAAAATCGTAATTTCTTTTTTTTTATTTGCGTTGCGATTTACTTTAATTTAATAAAAGAACACCCCAAACGTCATTTCCGTACGGTGTCCCAACCTCACTTTGAACAAGGATAAACTGTTTTTCTCCTTTTTCAGACAGTAACCTGAAAAACGCTTAACGTATCAAGTTTGTAAACTTTAGATAAACAAAAATTTAATTTATGGAGATTTTTCAAGTAAAATAAATAATATTCTAAAAACCTTAAAGTCTGTCCCTCGATTTTTGTCATTTCAAAAATAATTACCGTACGTCTTTTTATCTAGTAAAATATTGTAGATACAATTGAGTTATAAATACAGAAATATTAAGCGTATCGTTTAATACAAGATTCTATAAAATTGAGCTTAAAATATTGACCCTTTTTTTGTGAATCCGATATTATAACTGAAAAGTGCATTCTGCCAAAAAAAACATCATTACCGTACGTGAGTTAAAAACGAGTTTCGGAGTGAACAAAAATGATGAAAACCATTCCGTTACTTGCTCAGCGGTATTTTATTTCATAAGAAGGTGACTTTTTATGATTAAAGTCTGTTATTATTTCTAAATATTAAAAAAGGCTAAACTTCATCAATTTTCTCGCATCATTCCCGTACGGTACAATAGAGGACTGTACAACTGCTTATATGCGCGTGGATCAGATGGGCCGGTTTGTTTTCTGTTTCCTAGCCTCTATTTATGAATATACAGCTCTCAAGAATTGAGCTAAATAATTGAATCAGAGAGAAAGAGGTGTTACAAATTATATTACAGCATAGGTAGGTAGATTTGTTATTAATAGTATATTGTATACTTTATGTAATTCTTATTCAGAATTGTGACAAATTAATTAATTGTGTAGGTTTCCAATTTTATATGTAGCCAGTCACAACCGTCTCAATAAAAAGTAGAACTTCTCTTGAAATTAAAAGTAATAATCTACTTATATAATAAGTACTATAATAATAACACAGCTACACAAAAAGAAAGTGGTCTGTCCGGAAGACAAGACCCCCCTACCCTTATGTTTTCGGGGTCGCTGAATCCGAATCCGGGATCAGCGTAACGGAGTTGGCTATTTTTTTAAGGTTATTTCAAGGTCAAATGTCGACAGGGACGTGTGAGTGGGTTGAACCATAGTTCCTATATGTTTTTGAGATCGCTGAATCTGAATCCGGAGTCAGTTGAACCCCATCATGTTAGCTTCAAGGTCAATCCAAGGTCGAATGGTGATAGAGACGTGTGATTGGGTTGAACCATCATTCCTATATGTTTTTGGGATCGCTGAATCTGAATCTGGGGTCAGTTTAACTCCATCATGTCAGATTAAAGGTCATTCCAAGGTTAAGTGGGAACTGGTACGTAGAAATGGGGCTGATCCATGTCGATCATAGAGATTGGCAAAATCTTGTAGTTGTCATTACATTTATGGGGAATGTCGACACGTTTGCCCAAGTTTATTGAGAGTTTCCTTGTAACTGTAGACCGTGCCGATACTGGTCATCCTAATCCCTGCGTCGTAAAGAATACGTTGTTTGTATCCGCCATGACGACATGAGTGCCTTCACCCAGGGAATTTGCCGGAAAACAAAAAAGGAAAAAAAACCTTCCGTAGCCCGCCGTCACCGCGTGGAGGTACCCTATGGGCGGATACAGTGATTCCTATTCACATAGATATAACCTTAGAATGACCTTGAACCTGACACGATTACAGAGCTATACTGCTACGTCTCTATCACCATTCGACCTTGGAATGACCTTGAAGCAAACATGATGGAGTTACACTGACCTCGGATTCGGATTTAGCGATCCCAAAAACATATAGGAACTATGGTTCAACCCAATCACACGTGTGTCACGATTCGACCTTGTAATGACCTTTAACCTGACATGATGGAGTTAAACTGACCCCAGATTCAGATTCAGCGATCCGAAAAACATATAGGAATGGTGGTTCAACCCAATCACACGTCTCTATCACCATTCGACCCCTGGCGCCTTTGACCAGGATACCGGGCGCGTCCCCGGGTTGCGAATAGGGGGCCCTATACCGAGGGTTTCTGCTGAATACGGTTACACAGCTCAATAAGCAGTCGCAGACAATGGTCCAGGGGTGGTCCCGAAGGAATGGCTCCCAAGCCAAGGCGTTAACAACCGTGTTGCAGGCTGAATGGCACCAGGGTGTGGTGTTGCAAACGGTGTCTCTAGGATATCAGGTCGCCCCCTAGAGTATTGAGACCTTACCCCCGCATGCGGGGCTCTGCGGGGGCTGACCGATCTTTCCCTAGCTACTCGTGGGAACAACATGAAGCCGAATCAAAAACAAAAACTAGAAAGTAGTCGTATAGAGGAGTTGGAGAGTGACGGAAGTAGCTCTGTGGAGGAATTGGAGATTTCCTATATTCCTCAGAAGAGCATTTGTGAGGAGACGTTTGGTGGAGAACTAGATGTGACGGAGGAGCCGGGCACTAGTCTACGAAGTGAGGCAAGAGGCCATAAGATGGGATTCAAGGATGCGATGGAGGAAGGTGTCAGCCTGATTCTGAAGATGGAGAACATCCTGAAGAAATTGGAGGATTTTTGTGGATCGAAACGAGGCATCCACAAGCAAATCACAACGGGGCTTGATGGCGCGTTTGAGCTCATCGAGAAAATGAAGTGGCATGCAAGTTGGACCGACAGTTGGTTCAACAGCTTCGAGTACCAAATTGGTGAGCTTTTCGCCAAGAAGGTACGAGAGGCCAAGAAGTCAGCAGGCCGAAAGGATACGGCTGCCAAGGGAACACAGACGGAAGCAGACCACGCTCTCGGTAAGAGAGTGAGAGAGCCTACTCTGAGTCCCCAGGAGACGGCAACCCGAAGACCATCGGTAAAAAAGCTGAAGACCAGACTTGTTGGAGCAGGGACACCAGTGATGCAGCAAGAAGAACAGATGGCGAAATCTCCCTCTGAACCAATGAAGAAGAAGAAGAAGGAGGCCCCGAGACGTGCCCGACCGGAAGCAGTTCTGGTGAAGCCGGCTCAGGGGCAAAGCTACGCGCAGGTCCTAAAGGACCTGAAGAGCAAAATCCAGCCCGACACCCTTGGTGTTAAAATCAAGGGTGTTAGGCAGAAAAGGAGCGGTGACGCCCTCATTGGGGTGCGAAGCGAGGCAGAGGGCAGAACCAAACTGTCCTCGGTAATCAAAGAAGCAGTAGGAGAAAGGGGAAACGTGCGCGAGCTCGTCCCCCGCACCGAAGTCGAGATCTTAGATCTCGACGAAACGACGGAGGAAGAGGAGATAAAGGAGGCTCTCAGGGCACACTTTAAACAGAACCACTTGGTAGACGTTAGAGTATGCATGCCAAAAAAGGTCTACAGGGGAACCCTGCAGGCCTTTGTGGAGATAAGTGAGGAGATGGCCGCAAGGCTAATTAAAACAGGACACCTGAAGATGGGGTGGGTTTCTTGCAGGGTGCGCAAGAAGACGGAGACCACGAGGTGCTATCGCTGCCATGGCTATGGCCACCTGGCAGCGAAATGCGAAGGTCCAGATCGGACAAAGTGTTGCTGGCGATGCGGCGAAG
>CAKNWW010093869.1:0-15760 GCA_932074435.1 Andricus kollari | reverse complement strand
CAACGTAAAAGTCAGAATTATTGTATTTTATAAATATGGGAGTTTTCACCAGTTTAAAATTCACTAAAGGTTTCCTTTGGAATTTAGTTACATTATATTCATAACCGGGTTTCTATTTTTGTTTGTACCTTGAGGTTAAATCAGGTTATATTTACACGGACCATAACGGCAGTCATCGCTACGCGTACCACACTAGCGCCGCGCTCGAGAAGATCTAGCATTTCGATGCGTTATTGTTTCTACATCCGACAGAAAAATGCTCGTTTTTGGTGAAGTCAATATACGGGACTTTGGGCTCCTTATGTCTATTCTCCATGCTCTAGGGTTACCATATGGTCCGATTGAGAAAAGGTAACACTCCACAATCCCCCTCCCCCCCATATAAAAAATGAAAAGAAGAAAAAAAAAGTCAAACATTTGAAATAATAAAAAAAAATTTAATTTCGAAAGAGCGTGACTTATTTGGTGATTCTCGAGCCATATCATACTCTACCTGGAGTTTGGATGGAATTTAGATCAAAATAAAAAATATATTGGTAGATACATTTTAATTCCAGTCATATAGGCTTAGATTCATATAATGTATCATCACAACAAAACAAACCAACAGTTAGAATTGTCAGTGATGCGTGCTTTGCTAAACCATAACAACTTCACTTGCCGACAAGAGGAGGTATGGTTTTGCCATAACGAGTGATTCTTTTCCAATTGCGCAGTCTCTGCGCAACCCATCTGATTGGTGTGGTTGCGCGCGCTTATTTGAAATTTCAATAATTTTAACAATTTCAAAGGAGCGAGCGGAACCAGATCAATCAAGCTAAAATCATACTGAAAAGATGAAAATATGTTTAACCTTCTAGTTCATCGGTCTGATCGAGAAAAAAGCGATCATTTCACATAAAAAGCGGACGAGCGAACACGGGACAGAAAAAGCGGACATCTGGCAACCCTGACATACTCTGAAATAAATTAGACTATTGTAAACGAACTAGAACTTATTTTATACTAATTAGCAAAAATCAACTGACAGCTGCGAATCGCCATATTGCTCTAATTTAACTTTTTGAATAAAAATGGAGCCATTATGAGACGAAAGATTATCGAGGCTAAGGTAAAAATGGAAAATTATCCTTGATTCGTGTAAAGTGTAACTGGCCAGCTTAATTTCTGTTGTAGTGAATTATTAAAAAAAGTCAAGAATCGTCACAAAGGGTTAGAGGTCCTGACGACTTCTGAATATCCTGACCGTTCCTGACGAGCCTATTTCTTAAGAAATGTTAATTCACCACCTATCAGGTAGCTGGCTCATCGGCTAAATTGAAAATAAATTTAGTTCAATGTTGCATATACAGATTCAAAGGTTAGAAATTCAGAATCTGCGAGTTTCGGAGATTTCAGATACCTAAAAATTTTCCTACAAAATTTAAAATTAGGATCAATATACAATAATGTATCTTGTAAAGAGAAAGAGATGCGTCAAAACGGACTAAATTTTCAGATTTACCTTCAGAGTCATTTAGTATATAAATATTTATAATTAAATATAAGTAAAAAGAGGATGTGCATAAATAAATATAAATAAATAATATAAATATTCTGGGATATATAAATGGATTAGGTTTTATGGCGTTCTATTCTTGGATCCCTGATAAAAGGATTATCCTTCGATCTCAAGCTCTGACGATTTCTGAACATTTTCTCATGAATTCTGACTTTTCCTGATGATTTCTGTCGAATAACGTAACAAAAGTGGTCAGAAATGCTCAGAAGTCCTGACTTTTTTCAGACGATTTTTGACTTTTTTTAGTAGGGATCGATGTAAACTTTATCTTTCGTTTTTCTGTGATTTTATGGTATTCAATTTGTTGGTTTAACTAGCCGCATTTTATGGCATTAATAGAAATTGCCTTGAAAACATTACCATGTCGTCAGTTTAATGCCTTCAAATTTATACCCACTCATAATGATTGAAATATGACGAATTTTATACAATAGAGCGCATTCAATGGCATTTTGGAGAAAAATGCACTTTTTACGCATTTAAAGGCATTGAAATGCCCGTTTTTTAATGCTATTCTATTCCATTCTTTTTTCTCATTGCATTCAAAAACGAGAATTTTCTGCTTGAAGTATATAACCCTGCAAAATGAGGAATTCTTCCCGTGGGCCTAGGGTGACGTGATTCCCAACGTTGGACAGGAAAAGAGGTTGAGGAGTGGCACAGATATATATGTATATGGCCTCTCCTCCTACCTTGCCTTGGAAATCACGCCACCCTCGGCCCTCGGGAAGTTTTCATACTTTCTTCAAAGCAATATACTTCGCTCAGAAAAATGTTCGTTCTAGCTAAGTTGATGTACAAGTTTGATGTCCGTACGTCTATTCCCCATGCATATGTACTTGCTAATCAGCGTGATCACCCCGTGCTGCTTCTGGAAGTTCTTGCAGTTCATCCGCCGCTCTTTCCAATTCTTCCATATCCGATTCTGTTTCCTCGTCCTTTTCTTCGTCTTCAGTTTCTTTATTCTGCTCGGTATTCGCTTTCATCCGGCTTCCTCGTTTATTTTGCATTTCAGATATTTCGTACACCTTACCCTGTCCTTATCCTGAAAATTTAGAAACACATGAAAATGACTTGAAGAATGTTTAGATATAAAGATACTGTTGTTTAATATAATTTACTACGGTAATTCATAAGTAAAGAAATAACAGAATGATACCACTGCACATGAATTGAAGAAATTCTACCATTTTTTCACCTGGATCTTCTTCCTCCTATTCTTACCTACTAAAAAAAAGTCAGCAATCATCAGCAAAAAGGTCAGGACTTCTGGCCATTTCTGATCACTTTTGTTACGTTTCTCGACATAAATCATCAGGAAAAGTCAGAATTCATGACAAAATGTTGAGAAATCTTCAGAGCTTGAGATAGAAGGATAATCCTTTTATTAGGGTTCCAAGAATAGAATGCCATAAAATCTAATCCCTTTTATATTTCCCAGATTGTTTATATTATTTATTTCTATTTACTTATTAATATTTATATAAATAACTCTGAAGGTGAATCTGAAAATTTGGTCGGTTGTGACATATCTCTTTCTCTTTGCAAGATACATTATATTTATCCTAATTTTAAATTTTTGTAGGAAAATTTTTAGGTTTCTGAAATCGCCGAAAACCGTCGATTCTGAATTTCTAGCTTTTGAATATACTTATATAAATGCAACATTAAAAATATATTATTTTAATTTTTAAACCCTTTCGGTTGGCCTACCCGCAGTCCTGGCCGATGAGCTGAATACCTGATAGGTTGTGAATTAACATATATCTTCAGAAATAGTCAGACTCGTCATGAATGGTCAGGATGCTCAGAAATCGTCAGAACTTCTGACCATTTGTGACGACTCCTGACTTTTTTTTAGTAGGGTTAGTTTATGGTCATGCATACACGGAGAAAAATGGATTGTCAGTCTGAAAATCTAGAATGTCAGACATACTATATTTGAGTTTCAACTATGGGACAGCCCCCTAGGTGGTCAGGCGTACGATCCATGGTGTGTCAAAATTTTATGGTCAGCTTCACTATCCCAGAGTGTAGAGTTTACGATCCTGGAGTTTAAAACTGATTATCACAGGAATTTTATTTTGATTATTCTGTAGTGTCAACTTAATCATATCAGTTGGTCAACTTTATAATCTTTTGTCCTTCTTCTACCTACATATATATATTCCTTAGAGTAAGAGAGACAAAAGAGACGGAAATTAAATTAATAAATGAAGCCTGAAAAACATGACAGTTGATATAAAATCGATCAATTCTGAAAGCATCTTTATTATTTTTGAAGAGTAGGATGACTTGAGACATGATTGTATATGTATAAAAACGTTGACACCATAATACTTTGAACACGAGAGGCTAAGGAAACGGCGTCACTGCACTGAATTAAAACATTAATACTGGAAAATTTAGAAAACAATATAAATGCTTATTACTAATCTCGCAAGTCTTGTTTCTTTCTTAACGAATTACGAAATGCTGAGCACATTTTCGGTCGAAAATGTTGAGAATACGCACTAATTAATGAGTGACGCCTTTGTCCAATTTGGCGTTCAAAATCAGAACGAATATCACTCAAGCCACTCTTCAACATGCTCTCCACATTATATTCACTCTCGACACATGTTTGAAGAATCAAAAGATGGTTTAAACTAATTAACAGTGTTGTAAAACACGGCTAACGTGACACCGAACGTCAGTCGCTCCAAAAATGCGTTTCGGGTGTCGGGTGTGTTCGCTCGGCGTTCGGTAGAAGTCGTGACACAGCCACTTCTGTTTGACATTCTGGAGTGTCGATTTGACTATACTAATAGTGAGTCTGAATCATCTATGATTATTCAAACAGAGTATAAAATTATGGTCTGCCTGACTATGAAGAAAAAATTGTGGGTGGTACTTGAAACTATTTAGATTATCAAACTGACGATCTAAATTTTGACACTTCAAGTTTGACTATCCATTTTTCTCCGTGTATGCACTTGGAGAATAGCCACAAGGATACGAATGTGGTGTATTCAAAAATGAGTATTTTTCTGTGTAAAGTATATAAACTTGAAAAAGTAGGAATTCTTCCCGTGGGACGAGGATAACCTGATTCCCAACGTAGGGTGAGAGGAGGGTCATGAAGATCTGGCCTCCTCTCTTGCCTTACACAGGGAAACAAGCCACCTTCAGCTCTCCAAGCGTATCACACATTCTACAAGATAATATACTTTTCGCAGAAAAACATGAATTTCTTGTGAAATTGACATACACAATTTTGATCTCCTTATGTCTATTCTCAATGCATATGGACTTGCGAATTATCCTTCGCACCTCTTGCTGCTTTTTCAAGTTCATGCAGTTCAGCCGCCGCTCTTTGCAATTCTTCCATATCCAATTCTGCTTCCTCGTCCTCTTCTTATTCTTCTTCGTCATTTTAAGGAGTTTAATAATTTTCAGATCAAGATGCTGTTTTTTCGTATAATTGACTAGTATTTCATAACAATAGAAAAAGCAGAATAGAACCTTTACACATGAACTTAGGTAATTCTATTATTTTCTCTGACCTGCTTTTTTTCCTGCTGCTGCTGCTTCTTCTTCGTCTTTTTCTTCGTCTTCAGTTTCATCATTCTGCTCGTCATTAGCTTCCACCTGGTTTCCTTGTACATTTTTCATTACTCATACCTTCTCCGGGCAATTTCGGAACACATCAAAATTACCTAATAGTTATTTATGATACAAGTGCGCAAAATAGGTGATTGTGCGCGAGTGTGAATGATGCAGCATAAGCCGGAGGCTCGAAGCATGAGTCGGTGGTTAGCGCACGAGTGAAGCGAGTGCAAAAAAGTAGAAGAGTGCTTCGAGCCGCAGGCGAATGGTGCAATCACACGAGGTAGCAATCACCTATGCTCACGTGTATCACACGCTAGTTTTTGCTTTTGCAACGACCGTCCGAAAAACTTATGTCACGAGGAGTTAACGAAAAATGCTAATTTTATATTGTCAAAGTAGGCGCCGAGCGTCTACATTCTACAAGGAAGGGTTTCGTAGCATATTAAGACGTTAATTTAAGTCTTAACAAAATCTTAAGAGAAAAGATTTTTTAATTTTGTAAAGAAATTTTTTTGAACAAAAATGTTTAAAAAAGAAATATTTTAAAAGAAATGTTTGAAAAAAAAAATTGGTGAAAAAAAATGTTTGAAATAAAATATTTGTAAAAAAAATGTTAGAAAAACATAAAATTTGGCGCTTATGCCCTTTTGCTGTGTCAAATATTGGATCTTATGCCCTTTTGTACGACGGACGAAAACGGCTACAAAGCCCTAAAAACAAAACTTCAATCATTAAAAGATTTGTTCAAGTTAAATCTAAATTTATTTTAAGAAGATACCAACACAAGTGTTTAAAGGTACCTGTGCCAGTGTCTAAAGTACTTCATCTCGAAAGTGCGCATGCGCAGCTTTTTCACCAGTGCCTAAAATAAGCCATCTTCAAACTGCGCATGCGAGAAAATTGTTTCGCGCACAGTCTTCTCAAATAAGGTCCTTTTATAGGCACCATTTACTCTCTAAATCTGAATCAGTGAAATCTCACTGATTCAAATAGCTAGAATCCGGTCACTGACAACCAGTGAAAAGTTACTTGTTCATTCAGTGAATGTTTCACTTTTGAGAGTTGGCAGCACTGTACCACGTTAGTTTAGCAGTCATAATAAACTGAGATTTTAGTAGACTCAATCAAATAATCATAGTAAAAACTTAAAACCCATAAATGTGATCAAATATTAAAAAAGGCGAAAAGTTTTGATGCTTCTAAATGACGAAAAACCTCATATTATTTCTTTACTTTCAAGATTCGACTGTCATGTACATACCAGTCAAGTAAGTCCTTTTATGCGAGTAGAGTATATTTTTCCCGCAGTAAATTCAGCACACTTATAGTCCGAAAATTCAAAAATTTATTTAATTATAAAATTATTTTGCTACTTAAGTAAAAGAATAACATAAACGCTTTACTTTAAAACGTAGAGGTTATATCTCGCATGATTTACTCTGGTGTTACTGTATTGATTAGTGAATAAGTATTAAATCACTGATTAATCAGTGAAATCTCCAACTACTATTTCAGTCAGTGCATTTTTTAATGATTCATATTTAGAGAGCAGAAGCATCAAAACGTCAACTTTTGAGGTGGGTTTTGCAAAAACAATGTTTAGCTCAATATGCTTTTTTTCGTATAATGTACTGGTAATCCGTAAGAAAAAAAGCAGTGATACCGCTACACGTGAATTTAGGGAATTCTATTCTTTTTTGCACCTATACATCTTCTTTATCTTAAATATGTGTTTTAAAACTTTTGTGATTTATATTCTTATTGGCATCTCTCTCCTTTAGATTCTTCTTTTGCATGTGAGAAACTGGGAGTTCTGTAATGTAAAAAAGTCTCTGTTAGAACTTATACTTTTAGTTCCTTCAGAACAATTTATCATTTCAAGTTCCTTTCAGCAACAGAGGTTCCTTTTGTTTGCAGCTTCCTTGAAATCAAAAATCGATTCTAATAGAAACCCCAGTTTTCCTGTGTTCTTCTCCTTCAGTTTCTGTGTCTTCCTCAACATTCTTTTCTGTTGTATTGTCTTCACCATTTTGTGTTTTCCTGGCAAAACACATTAAAATAAGTTGAACAATGTTTAGATCAAGATTCTGTTTTTTATAGAATTTACTGGTTATTCAGAAGAAAAGACAAAGCAGAAGGATATTGCTGCACATGACTTTAGAGAATTCTATTCTTTTTTCTCGGCTCCATCTTCTTTTCTTGAATGTTGATTTGCGGATCATCCATCATTGTTTTTGACTTTATGCTCTCATTCTCTTTCTCTCTCGTGTTCATTGATTCTGTCCTTTTCGTTATTCTGATTTTTATCTAATTCTTCTTGTACTTCATATCTGTGACTTGTGGTTGGGTGATAGAGGGGGAAAGCAGGAGGAGTGAGGTGTCTGTCGAAAGTGGTACCTTTACTATACTCATGAGATATATTTGAATGCATAAGCATTTAAAATTTATTAAAGTAGAATTTTGAATACGGTGACGTGCAAGAGTAATAAATGGTTGATCCAAACGGCTGCCATGAATTCATTTCTCTTTTTTCATTTCCAAATCCAATTGAAAACGTGAATCTGAACATTTTAAGCAAATTTCTTCATTCGTGTCTTTCGAAAAGGAGTTAAAAAATGTTCTACATATTCTGTTATCAGGGAGTTCCCGGACCAAAAGGAGAAAAAGGAGATTATGGAGATATTGGTCCACCGGGACTCATGGGTCCCCCTGGTTTGCCTGGTCCTCCGGTATGTTTTATTATTCTGTAAATAGTATGTACTTACTAAACTCTAAAGAGAGGCACAGAAAAAAGGGGTTTCATTTTCAATGAAAACAGCATGGTGAGAAGTTTACTGAAACAAAATTGAACAACACAATTGACTTCTTTTGAGCAACAGGAACATTGGAAGCAAATATGATATGCCTTAAGAAAATAACAATTTCACAGTATGCAAGTTCAAACTGAGTTTGTCTGAAAATGAGCTGTAACAAAATTGAAACCCAACTTTTTTCTGTGGCAGTTCATCAGTTGTGGGAAATCAATGCTCATTGTCAAAGAAAAAAATGCAACGAAAATATTAATTGCGATGTGAAATCGGCTTTCCACATATGACCAACTCTCCTTCTTAGTTGGTATTTACACAACTATTTTCTTTTAAAAATTATACAAAAATATACAAATATATTTATTTTTTATGAAAAATAGGGTTATCCAGGGCAAAAGGGAGAAAAGGGAGAAAAGGGCGAATCGGTGAGTAAAATATTTGATAATAATTAAAATCTACTTTCAGTCATTTAGGATATTGTGCTTGTAAATATGATTAAAATTTACTTATTCTACGCATGTATTATTAAACATTACTGTTATTGGGGAAAGGTATCTCAGGGAGACAGAGACGTTTAATGCTTGCATAGATCTTCAATATCTTAATTTTAAAATGAACCTGAAAACTTTGCACAGGTCATAGGGAGCGTCTCATACACAATTGTTACAAAAGTCAATAAATTTGAAATGAAGCATTGTATTCTGAAACGCTAATATATTTTTTGTTTTATTCCATGTTGGCGGCACGTGACATGAGCAGAAGTACAAAAAATTAAGACGAAGACAGGTATATGCCAAATCATTGATCTTAATTTAGACGCAGTTTCTATTCGTCCAGCTTTTCTGACGAATAACCCTGGCGGGACGGACTGGTCCCCCTTTCTTTTTCTGGCTCCGCCAATCAAGTTTTCAAGATTTTTGGTATTCGTTCGAAAAAGCTGGACGAATATCCACGGCCTAATGTGTGTATGCACTTGAAAAATGCATTATACACAATATAAAGAAGAAACATGTAATTGAAGTATAAAATTAGTCTTTCTTTTTGCAGGGTGATGGTACATTTGAAGTCAACGCTGGTGAAGTTGTAAGTTTTCGATATTATTTATACATATTCTGCGTAGTAGAGATACTTGAGGTCACACCAAATGTGATGACGACATGATCATTTGTGTATAACATACATACATGTAAGACAGTTAATAGGATATTAATTATCTGAACATTATATGATTATCAGTTGACTCCCTTTAAATTTTTTCATATTACTGCTACTCAACTAACATTTTCCATATATCTCGCCTAAAAAATATTGATGTAGGAAAAAGACAAAAAGTCTTGTCACAAAAGATGTGTTTTGATTTTAAAAAGCGCACCTTCACAGTATGAATTCCTTATCTCAGATAATGGGACCACCGGGACCACCTGGACCCGCTGGCGTTGCTGGACTTCAAGGACCGCCTGGAATCAAAGGAGATAGAGGCCACGATGGAGCTAAGGGTGATCCTGTCAGTAATTATAAATATTTATTCAAAAAATGCAATATTTCAATAAGAAAAGTCCCTCGCAGATTTATAAATAAATAAGGTTTCGTCCTGTTGAAATACAAGCTCTAACTAAACCGCACACATATTCAGTCTTGAAGCAGTTTTATAATCGTATTCTTCTTTCAGGGTGAAAAAGGTGTTAAAGGAGATCCTGGTCCAATGGGACTTCCTGTACGTTTAAAATTATACCTTTCTATTTATTTAAATTGATCAAATATTTTATTTATTTAACTCTTGTAATCACACTTAGGGTGTTGGATAGGCAGTTTTTAAAAAGTTCCAAACAGTAGTTACCAATTTAGATTCAAGTCACTGTTTCAAACCTGCAAGGTCATTTTAAAGGACAATTTCGATTGCTGAATGATGATCAGTGATGATTATAATGATATATAGTATAAGGTGTCTGTTGCTGATGAGTAATCTTTAATTTTTAGGGACCAATGGGATTGAGAGGCGAATCCGGAAGGCCTGGCGACGCCGGAAAACCTGGCACCATGGTAAGATCACGGATTTCACGCTCCTAACATCACCATTATATGCCTTCACCGTGAGTCAATGTACATCAATACATGCTGAATATTGCAACACATGCCAGCAAATAAGACTCAACATTGCACAATCGTCATTAACAGTTTACGTATTTTGCTATTTATTTTCTTAGCTACTGATCTGCGACTTACAGTAAAGTATCTATTATGACGATTTTGCGAACCGCGCATTAAATTACACTTTACTGAAAAGTTTGACAAAATCGTCGATACATAGATGTTGAAATATTGACTATAATTATAAAATCAATTGAATAGAAAATTGTCTCGCGATCTTAGCGAGTTCTCAATATCAGTAGTCAGCTTCTAACAATAATGATTGGAAATTAATTAGCACTGTAGTCATGGACTCACTATTGTATGAAGCAGTAGTAAGTCTTCTCGAAATTTTTTATTAACAATCGGCTTAAAAACAGGTTGGCACGTGGTGAATCAACTAACGACTAACAAGGGATAGGTTGCGTACCACACAATGATAACGACAATAACCTATCTAGCCCACTTCACCTGTGGGGCTTCCAGAGTTTACGTAAAACTACATCTTGAACTGAGAGCATGTGTCAAATGTATCTACTTCATAGAAGCATAAAGTACATATATTTTATCATGAATTATAATACTGTGCTGCTCAACAAATTCGAGCAACATAATACGAGTATATAAAATACATACATATATCGATCTGAAAAGTGCGCGTAGGTGTTAAAGCTTACACGTGTGTCCGTTTTAAAAGAATTTATACTATATTTATCACAATGTCGAGTGTGAGGTTGTTACGTTATAGAAAAGAAAATACTTTTATTTGAAGAAATTAAATTTTTAAATAAATTGCATAATAAACGAACAAGAATATTTCCAACATCGCCAGGGCTGCTACACATTATCGACGGGTGTCCTGAAAGAAAGTACGCAACTCACGGCGACAGATAGAAAGTAAGCCACTCTAAATGAAAGTTCACAATTCTTTCATATAATTTACGAATAGAATAAGTTTTTTCCTTCGTAAATTATCAAATTTGAATTGTGAATTTTCACTAGACATTCCTAATAATCTTCGGAACAAGTGATAATTTTGGTGCTGCGTATTTTCTATCTGTCACCTCGAGTTGCATATTTTTTTAGGACCCATCGGTATAAAGTGGAGTCCATGCATATCAAGTGATGACAAGAATTTTCTTATTGGAATGGGATTTGGTTGTAACTCGGATATTGAGTCCTTTTTGGTAGTATTGAAAAATCACACCAAATGCTTTTGGAAAATAACAATAAGGGTAGATATGAAACACCAAAAAATCGAAAAAAATTCTTCTGATCATCACCACCACCACCATCATCGTCATCATCACTTGACATGGACTCCACCATAAATGAGATAAAACCCGGCATACACAGATACCAGTGTCAATAAAATTTCGTTGTGAAAATCATTAACAAGTATGATAGGAAAGCATATCAATTAATAAACAACCTGAAAATTCATTTTGATAAATTCGCAGACATTATGAGTGATAAGATGCGATTACACATTGTCATATTTTATGCGCGAAGGTTAACAATAAAAATGTCCTTTTCTTCCTTGATTATAACAGGATATAAAAATATCACGTGTGCTGCGTTTGCACGCTGTACATTCGTAAACAGTGGGTTAGTTAACAATAGGAGTAATTAAGGGTCAGTTACCACGATTCAATGGGTCTGAATAGTGGATAAGACTTGAGTTTAAGACTGCAATTGGTACAGTGTGCAAACGGGACAATGTAGAAAGCAGTCGACAAGATGGTGATTTCCTTAATGTATAGCTAGTTTCGTCGACATCGACGTCGACATTATTTATTATATAGTTTAGCAGCTAACATGCGCAACAAAGAATGAAATGTCAATGCGGTTAGACTCGATTACCAAAACGTTATTATTAAAGATTCGTACAATTCTCTAACAGTAAATATCGATATTTTTGTATTTATACATGTATGATTATAAAAAATTTATGTTTTTTAATAACAAAATACCATAAATTTGAATGCTGATTTGTTTAGTACTGTATAGAATTCCAAAGTCCGAATTTTTTAATATTTTCGCGTGCCTCTTGAATGACTACTGGAGAATGTCACACGCGAGTGATACCCTGACATCGTGACAGCCCGACACCCCTTATTACGATCAAAATATTGCGTGTATTGCATAGTTCTGTGATGCGTAGATATATGAGTGTATGAATTTTCATTTATATGTGTATATAAAGTAATTCAAGATTACAGCTCCTTTGACCAGCTGTGCATCCTGTTTACGTCCATGATGATCAATTTCAGTTTAAGTACCATTTTCACAAGTTTTTCGCATACTACGTGCATACTTGTCCTGTCATTTTGAAACTGTAAACTGCAATTTAAGCTCCAATTGTTGAGAAACAAAAAACAGTACGGTGATCATGCCAATTATTATAATAGTCTTATAGTCTGCTTCACTGATTATTATATAATAATTTTCTCTCAGACTTGAAATGATTCCAGTCCAATATTCTGAAGGCATTTTTGTTAGGGTTGGATTGTTTGTGTCAAACTGAATGAGAGATCGCGATTCGAATTGTCACCGTACTTTCTCAAAACCTGTATGTTTGTCAACATTATAAATTCGAAATATGATTTATAAAAGTTAAGGTCAAAAAAAGCTACATCTACATACTTTGCAGTTAGTAAAACTGCATACTTATGTTGCAGTTTTACAAAAGATCGCAAAAATGGTTAATTGAAGAAAAGTATCCGATCTATGAATAATTGTCCCCAAATAATCGCGACGGTCCAAAACCTTCGTGCGTCGATTCTATGATATCTCAGAGCAGGGATTACCATGCACTACCTGGCCATATTAAAAGTTTCATTACACATTTGCAAATAAATATTCATTGTTTTTAAACCGCTCCAACGACCTAAATGTCACTAAGTGCAAAAAAATGCAAAACAAGTTCTGCAGAAAAATGGACAACAACAATTCTGCAGAAAGTCTACTTTCTGCAAAGCAATGAAAAAACTGGTGTGATGGATAGAGTAATTAATTATTCTATTACTTTTTTATCACAAAAAATCTTGTAAAACAAAATTCTCTATTTGAAAAATGCCTTAACCGTCTTATTTAGGAAATACTGCAGAATTATTACTGAATTTTCTCATTTGAGGCAGACTGGTGCTTGTTGCTCAATACGTCTTTTCAGCTCAAAAATGTTTTTTTTCGTGGCTTTGATGAATATATAGACTTAGCAAACTGCAGGTAGACATGTCTAAATTCTCATTATCAAAAAAATGTTGTCACAAGTGTTCTATATGTACTGTGTGTCGAAATTTTATTCTATATACTTTTATAGTTTAGAAAAAGAAAAATCTACCATTTAATTACTACCTTTTCTCTAACGGCCTGGTTGAGTCAGGTCAATAGCATACCTTTCAGTAAGTCGTCTAATGGCCCAGAGCATGTCACTCATTTAGAAGAATACATTTTTTTGTCAACAACAATAGCAAACTTATTTTGTTATTATTAGGTTTTATTTTACATTATTTTTGAAGTAAAATTCCGTAAAATCTTGTAATATTAACCATTTTGTTTATTATTCATGGAATGTTTGAAAACTACGTCTTAATTTATTAACAGGTGAAATCAATTTGAAAGTGATTCAATTAAATCTTCCGTGATTTTCGGGTACCAAAGGATATTATGTAGTATTTAAGCATCATATATAAGCAGCCCTTATGACTGCTTCAAGAATATCCTTGGTGTAAGAGTATATCATGCACCTGGGGGGTGAAGAGGGGCTCTTTCGACGAGTAATTTCAAACATTTCTCGTAATACAGTCATGATTTCAGTCCATATTAGATTTGGAATAAAGAAGCATTAAATTTATGTTAACTTATTCCAAATTATCAAAAATTCAATTACAAAATCGCCGCAAATTTTGGGTAATTTACGGTAATTTTAGAGGTGATTTATGGTAATTTACTATAAATTGCCCAAAATTAAATTTAAAAATGTCTATAAATTTGCGGAAATTTATGGAAATTTTCGGTCATTTGTGGTAATTTTACCGGTAAATCTAGTAACTTACAATAAATTACCCCAAAATTTCTTTTTAAACATTTCCATATATTTCCGGAAATTTATGAAAATTTTCGGTAATTTACAATTTGATTAGTTAGAATTTTCACAATTAACCACAAAATTCGATTATCTACAACCAAAATTTCCTCACAGTTTTTACGGTGAGAGGGATGACAACCGTAAAATGCGAGCTCACGAATGTATAATTATTGTTATTATAATTATTATTATTATTCAACTCTGACGTCACTTTTCAGTCCCTAGGGAGTAAAAAGTACTTTTTACTCCCTAGGGAGTTATTATGTACCTCCGACGTCACTTTTCAGTCCCTAGGACTGAAATTATGAAAAGGGCTGAAATCATGGATGTGTCATAAAAAATATATTTAAATATTTTATTTCAGAAGCATACAAAAATAAATGCACTCTAGTGAATCATAGAAATGTAATAGGTCAACTTAATTTGTCTCATAATGTAGTTTGCAATTTGATTATTAGTGCTGTCAGATTTTTCAATTTTTGTTATGGGCTTCAAAAACCGAAGAACCAGCGTTAAAATTTTTAGTTGGCCCCCACAAGGTCCTACGTTGGTAATAACCTAAAAATTCGATCCGACATACTCCATTTTTGAAAATATTTCAAGCAATAATTGCACTAAGAAAACACCACTATGTTTCAACTTGAAGATTTACTCTTTTTTTTTAATCTCATGAAAGCTATATTTATTTCGCATTTGAACCAAAGTATTTCACTGCATTCTAATTTGAATCCTAATCGCTTTTGTTAAATATTCTGATAAATTACTGAAGTAATGTATGAAAATCTAAACAGACAGTGCGTCGTGTCGTAGTTCCTCCGTGGGGTTTCGAGAGGGCCAACCGTTAAAAATGGCCAAGATAGTTGCCAGGAACATAGGCGTTTGCACCGTATCTGAAAAAAAAAGATAAATCTGTCCCCTCGACATGGTTAATGACCCAGTAATCAAGACGGTTAGAATAATCGTGGAACTTGGTCATCATTTGAACGTATCGTTAAAAAATATGTTAAAAGTAACATTTAATGATACAAATATTTATTTTCAGCATTTTATAGTATCAAATAGAATTTCAATTGATTCAAATCAGATAAAAAGCAAGAAAATCGGTAACTGCACTATTTTGTCTTCACGTCGAGAGTGCTATAGGGACTACCTTAATCCGCGAGCGTTTCATATATTTTTGTATATCTATAGTGTAATGCTCATGAGTTTATTGTTACTGTCTTTTTTTTTTTTTTTGTAGACTTAGCTGGAGCGTGAAATCTGTTGTTTAATACCAAACAGACACTGCCGCGTTGATAGATCGTTATTCTTGGCAATACAATTTTCTGGGTTCAATATTATATTTTTCCATTGCAGCATCTTGATTGTACTGGATTGTTTCTAGCTCTTTCCTCACAAACGTTTCTTTCTCATTTTCAAAGTTATGACGATACATGCAGTAAAGTATTCTGAAAAATTGCCATAATAATATGTGCCACGTGCTCTTAATCGATGAAAACGCAGAATAAGACAAAACAATATTTTTTCATATACATAACTTTTCTACGAATTCGAGCATTATTGGGCTGATATATATATATATAT
>CAKNWW010093762.1:0-12183 GCA_932074435.1 Andricus kollari | reverse complement strand
GATTTAACAAATATTTCTATCATGGTACTGCTAGCTTTACGTAAAGCTGGCAGTACCATGCATTTTTTCAAAAAAATGCAGAGCCCAAAATTTGGCTTTTGGGTATTAAATGAGCCTTAAATGAGCCCTCAATTCTGGCATAGGTTATACATTGTTTGAGCATGGTGGTACTTCCAGGTTTACGCACCTCAGCAAAAGTACTATTAAAAATCACTGCTGACTTTGAAACGTGATTACTCGTTCCCAAAATGAGCGAGAAATGTTTTTTAAAACCTGTTAAAAAGCTTATTAAATTACGCGTCGAATAAGACCTAATAAAGATATTTTTGACATTTTGAAGAGAATATACCACTTGAGAATTTTTAAAAACTGCAAGAATTTCTCGAATTTTGTACCTCTAATACAACTTGTGACACGACCTAGGTCTTAAGGTCTATCTTTAATTTAAGCCAATAACAATTGAAAAATCTCCACGGGTTCCTGAGATACGTCCACGAAGTAGTATAAGGAGATCCAACTCTAATATAAGGATACCCCCCATTTTTCCGTGCCCACTTCCTATAGCATACCCACAGCATACCAGATTACGTATTGTAGCGCCTCTCCGGACAAAATTTGAAACTGTTGAAACCCAACTCTAAAACCTATGTTATAACGGTTTCCGTAAGAGGCGCTAGAACACGTAATCCGAAGTGCTATAGGATGTGGGCACGGAAAAGTGGGGGTACAATTTTCCGAAATGGCCCATAGAGTTGGATCTCCTTATACTACTTCGTGGATACGTCTTAAAATATTCAAGACTGAAACTTCAATTTTCAGTCAGCGATTACTGCTGTCAACCGCGAAAGCGGTGATCGCCGAGAATTTCTCAGATTTTGTTTCTTACCTTCAACTCCTGTTGTGACTTACACCATACTAATAGAAAAAATTGAAACTGACAGGACATAATCTGTGGGTAACTATTCTGTGGTAAAAAAACTGAGATAGTACTTGAGTTTTATCATACAAAGAAATTCATTACAAATTTTGAAAATTTTGTTGAGTTTGAATTTCCCGCCAAAATATTTTTGGATAATCATGAACGCTGAGAATGATTGAAAGAAGTCCTGTGATTTTTTTCAGATTTTTTCTAATGATAGAAACAGAGAAAAAAATGGACGTTACACCCTCTATATCATCCAATATGGCGGCTAAGGGTTTCAAGTTAAGGGAAAATTTTTGTTTGATTGCATGCTTTCAAATGCCTGACTCAACATTTGATTCCTTTAGGGGCATTTTTTGCATGCTTACCCGGCTATAACCTTAAAAAAAAAGTTATAAAGTACAATATTTTCTTCTCGTTTGGCCCGACCGTCGGCACAACTCCTGTCTGAGCTCGTTACAGAACAGTGTGACCTTTATGTTCCGTTCCTGGAAAACGTGTAAAATTCTAGTGACATAACAGTTATATCACTCTGTTCTATATCAGTTACATTACAAAATTCCAGAACTGTTACATATCCTTACAGTAACAGCGTTACAGAAGAATGTGATCTTTATGTTCCTTTCTTGGAACACGTGTGACATTCTAGAGACATAACAGTTATATCACTCTGTTCTATATCAGTTACATTACAAAGTTCCAGAACTGTTACATATCCTTACAGTAACAGCGTTACAGAACAGTTTGAACTGTATGTTCTGTAATTGTTATAGCACACGATTGTAACAATGTTATGTATAAATGTTCTCTTTTTGTTATGTAACATTTACAGAACGTGTCCGCTGGGTTCTTACTATTAACCAACAAATACTATTCAGACGTACGTGGCATATTACTGTACTTCCCAGGTAGGTTTTTTTATTGTCAGGTGGGTCTGAATAGTATTTCGAAATTTTAGTACAATTGAAAGATTCCAGATTATTAAAAATTTTTAAACCTGTATATTATTTTTCAGTTTATTAAATGATGTCGATACAGTTATTCTACTTACTTTCCCGCAGAACTTAAAAAATAGGCTCTTATTGAATCCACAAACATTTTGCGAAGATTTTTGTTGCTGAAAAAGAAAGAGAATTTAATATGCGTCTTTGTTATCCGCTAATTGATATTAAAGTGTCCTTTAGATCTTTACAGGTTTCCGAGATATTAAATCAAATCATCTATATTAATTAAAAGTCTGTGATTAAAATGCTTTAAATTGATCGAATTGACTGAATATCCATTATTATAATTTGTATTAAATTTTAGAAAGTTATAGTTTTTCAAAATGAAATAACTTTACATATAATTTTTATGCTTTGACAATCGCGTTTTAATCAAACACCATTCCATTTAGTGTGGTGATTCTAAAATAATAATTTATGCTCATAATTTTTTAAATTCTAAAAAATAAGGAATAATAAGATTTATAATCTTATTTTATATTAGTAATGATTTTGTTATGAAAGCAGAATGGTCATGTTTCAAATTAATGAGGAACTTCTTATGAAAAAATACTTGTTGATGAATATTAAAAAGAAGACAAGGATGAGAGTGCAAAAATTTGTTACCTGATCTAACTCAAAAGATGACTTTTAGCATGATCAGTTTTTCATCAAAATTGAAAAATGAGAAATGTTCCGCGATTGTCTAATTAGAGAATTATGATATTTCAATACTTTCACTAATGATGATTTTATTTGAACAGTAATGATCATATTATACATTTATCGTAAAGTTGTAGCTATTAGAGCAGACGGATTAATATCCATTAATGCCTTCTGAAGGATGTTTCATTAACATCTGTCTTTTAACTGAATGTCAATTATCTTCATTATAGCAAAAAGGATCTATAACATATAAATATTTAAAAGTATAAAAATAATGTTTAAAGTTCATAGTTTTTTCTATGAAAATCGTATCTTCCTTTGTTAAGTAAAAAGGGTAAAAAGTAATGCCTATAGTAGAACAAAAACATATAATGTGTTGTGAAACAAGAAATAAATATAAATAATAAATAAATAATAGCAAACCATAAACAATGGCTGTATACGTACAATTATTGTATGTCATCCCAATATGGCACTATTATAATCACTTTTTTTCGGTTCTTCTGATAAGAAAGTATTATTTATTATGAGCTTTGCAAAATCGACTCATGATATTCTTATACTGCCTTTACAGTCACGAAGTACGCAAATGTCCAGTACAGAAACTGATAAAAAATAAAAAGCGGCTTAAAATAAAATAAACAATAAAATAATATTAAGACATCACTTTGAATTATAATTTAAATCATTATTGACTGAATACATATGTTGTTTAAATTACCCACACTTCCATAGTATCTCAATGAAAATTGTGGTATCATATTGCTGATAGAGACAATATTAGAGGGCTTTTGCATCTTTTAATAATTATACACATTGATTTGGATACTTCTGGTGATTTTCCTGTCCAAGCCAAAGTGTACCTCAAATATATAATTTTAATTAATCTCTCTATAATGCAGTAATTTTACAAATGTTTTTAATTAATAGATTTTGAATAATAATTATTATCTTGATTATGTGTTTTTTTGTTCTAAAAGGTTATAATCGAAACTTTGGTTAAAAATTTTTAATGATATCTATAATAATTTTATTTCAATTTATTTCAATAATCTAACAGTTCTGATAGGCTAATATTACAGTATTTCCTAAATCAATTTCAGCAACCTGGGTCGGAGCAGCGCTGCGGAACGAACGTGTTATTTAAATAAATAACACGAACATTCTAGTTTAATCTAAGAAATCTATACCTCCTTCCCAACACTACTATTATCCAACCGAGCGAGTCACGCCTACCCCGAAAGGGAAATGGCTTAATGGTATATTAATTATATATTAATCAGTGTGGCCACTTTACCGACAAAACGTGAAAACTTGGAAATGATAATGCATTTTTTGATACCGTAAAAACTGGGAAATTACAGTGAATTCTTTGTTGTTCCGGGAATTATTTATTTCTTTAGAAGAAAAATCTATCCAATCATATGGTATAATTTAATTTTAAATGAGTTTAATTTCAACTTTTTCTGAATTTTATGTTCAATTGTTAATTTGCAAATTTTATAAATGCAGTTTTGAAGACTTACAGATAATCGGAGTTGTTTTTTTAAATCTCATTATTTCTTACTGTGTTTCTCTTGGATGATTATTAATTTGACGAGATATTTATTATTTGCCAATGGCGATCCGTCTATGAAAAAATCGACATTTCACAGTTAAAAATTAAATCGCATTTTCAACTGTTGAGAAATAAAAAAATGAATTGAATTTTTAACAGTTGAAAATTCGATTTGCTTCAATTTTCAACTGTAGATGACACAACTTTCAATTTTCTTTCATCTTTAACTGTATAAAATTTATAAATAGCACGAATTTTGTATTAAAACAAATATAAAAAATGTTAAATTTACGTAATTTGACATGAGACTTTAATAAATATTTCAATCCATAACAAATTTTAAAAAAGTCGATTTTTTTTTCGTAAGCGAGTGAAAAACACCTTTTTTTGTGGACCTCTGGAAGATTAAGTATAACAGGCTTGTTCATTGACCTTTTTACCTTAAAAATTACTGTAACTTCTTGTAATGTGTATTATTCGAACTGTAGAACATTTTTCAATAAATAATAAAACCTGTTTTCATACAAAAATTCTTTAAAAAATCGGTTTTTTTTTGGCGTTGCGAATGACCCTAACCCCTTAATTCGATAGCCTAAGTAGTCAAACAACTGTAAAGCCCTATTGAAACTTTATAAACTATTTTCATATTTTAAATAGCTTTAAATTTTTAGATTCTTAATTAAACGCTTTATTCAATTTCAACTCCTATCCAAACATTGATCCAGTTTAAAATATTCCATTTTTAACCAATTCAATTAAAAAATTTGTAATGCATTTTTTTTTAAATATTTAGAAATATTTGGTTATTTAATTAAAACGAAAAATTGTAAATCAAATATTAAAAAATGTACAATTTTGGAACCACAATTTAACAATTATTAATTTAAAACGACCTGAAGATAAAATAATTTAACTTCTAATTTAAAAAGTCTTCATTTAAAAAAAAATTATTGTGTTTGAGTTAGAAAAGTTTAGTATTTGAAATTTGACATTTTAACGGCATATAATTTAAAATTGTTCAATTGAAAAGTGTTAAAGGCTTCCATTTTATAAATTTTATATTATTAAGGGTTAAATTTAAAAATTTCGGAACTAACATTTTGTAAAGGTTCTATTTTAAAAGTGTAAAATTGAAATGAGTTCCACTTTGAGAGTTTTGATTTGAAGTTCAGTTTGTATAACTTCAAATAAAAAAATTTCAGCTATACGAACCGGGAAATTACTGGGATTTTTTTCCTCGATTAAAATAGACATTCTGATTGATTAATTAATTGTGTGTAGAAAATTTTACATGTTATGCATTTTATGTATACCATCGTATCCAGGGTATCGACACATTAAGCTCTGAGATACAATTTGTTGTTGAAAATGCACTTTGTAATAATAAATTAATGCATCAAGTGAGTTCGATTCCTTTATATTTCTAAAATTAAAAAAAAGGTATAATTAATTAATTGCATATAATTTAATTGAGGTGCTTACATAGTTTCATTTCATAATTTTATTTTTGCCTGTAGAATCTAGGAGACAAATTTTGAATCTTTAATTTAAAATAGAAATCTTACTTTAATTTTTCAGACTATTGTTTCTAAATATTGTCGTACTCTAATTTAATTTATTCACTCCTAAGGAAACATGTGAGCATATTATAACTTTCCCCAAAAAAACTATTTGTTATATGTGCTGTATTATTGATTTTATTGCAGTTAATATTAAACCCTACAGGAATGTAAATTATTTATGTGATATTTTAACTTACAGAAGATAGTGATGATATCCTGAAATCCAGTAAGAAGCACTAGCGCAGATTGATTTGACAATAATGAAGCGTGTAATATTATTCATTTCATTAAAGAACGTGAAATATAAATGGAAGTAAAAAATATTGTTAAGTTATTAAAATATATCAATCTCAAAATTCTTTAAAAAATATATCTTTAAATTCATGTAATATATATATATATATATATATATATATATATATATATTTTTTTTCTTACCATATTACTTCTTGATGGTTCAGAATGCATTTGTTTAGTTGAATATAATCAATCACTTGTGTAAATTTATAACTAAGTACTTTATATTCTGTCATCGTAAGGTAAATTAGCATAAATAAAAAACTATTTAAAACAATGAGCTCTCCAGCATAAAAAATGTGTAGTAATTGTTGAATGAGTACTAAACTTTGTTTTTCAAGTAACTGAATCTAGGAAGGGTACCAATTTTCTTTTGGAAGTATCAATTTTCTTTGAAATAAAAGTATATAAATATGCACAAAAAAATGAAATGTACAACGTATAATTTATAAGTCTCATCAGCATAGAGTTTTTTTTACGTATTTGTCAAATCCATTTTTTCTTGATTCTTTTTAAGGTTTACAGTAATTTCAAAAACGGTTATCAGTGCCTGAAAGAAAAGTGAGTAAGGGATGCATTTTGGACAAATTTTAAATATCAATTAATTATGTCTATGCTATTAATTATTAGAAAGATTATTGCAAATTATGGAACACCATAAAATGTCCTTCTTAAAATTTGAAGATGATCGACATATAAGTACTTTCAGACATTACTATTGACTCTAATGATATGTAAACAATTGTTGAATATGTCATGAAGTCGCAAAATTAATAAATGTCAATGATATTACCCTGAGATAAAAATAATTCGTTGATCAATTATATCCACCAGCACATTTTGCGTCAAATGATAATTAACTGATTTATGTTTTCATTCATTGGCATATGAGGTTTGGTAAATTTATTACATATTTATTGATCATTCTTTTTTTTATTTAAAATTGTATACAAGTTATTTCCAAAATATTTTCAATGTAAACTAATGAGAATGGTGTCTCTTAGAACACAAAATCAATGACAATGAACGACTCAATAAATTCCTTTAGAAAAAATATGACAACAAAATAAAGAGAGACGTATTATTTTATCCCTATCATCTTTTTGTCTGTCATTGACTCGCAACCACAGGAAAAACGATAGAAAAATGTCAGGAGAAATAAATAGGCTCGCCTTCATTCTCTGTCGTTATTTCCCTGTTAATTTCTTAGAATTCTTTGAAGAATTAAGTGGGAGACCTTCAATTAACTTACAATGCTTCATTCCATTAGATAATATATTTACCGATTGGTCTGTTATTGGCCATACTAAATTTATTAAATATAAACAAAACCCTACAGAAAGAATCAAATAATTTAATAAATAAATAAGACTGTTACTATAACAAGATCTTAACTTCGCACTGCTTGGACAGATCCTAGTTTCAAAAATCAGTTGTTATATGATATACGAATAAAATATGACAACTAAATATATGCAATGTTGACCAAAGTTCACATTGTTAATTAGAATGAAAAAATTTCAGATTCAAATACAAAACAGATTAGTTAAAAAAATATAAATATTTATTGTATAACAGATAAAGATTGAGTTTGGAGTCTAGATTGCTACTTTGCATTTTATATAAACAATAATAAAAATATCATTAATTCAAATTGTCAGAATCAGAAGTATAACTGAAATATTTTTAGCTGTGAAATAGTTCCACACAATGTTATAACTTGTCAACTATTTCAGTTCACAATACAAGAACAGAACGTTGCACAGTGGGCTGAATCGGGAATTTACTATTCAAAATCACCTACAGCCTACCATTCTTAACCGATTTTCAATTTGTTTGTTTAGAATTGATCAGCGATAGTTGCACAAGAACGTGTATGGATTCGATTTTTCATTGTTTGTAATTTTCTATTTTTTATATAAATAAACAACGAGCTAAAATGAGACATTTTTTAATTATCATTTTTTATCTTCAAATCAATAACTTAATTAATCCCTTTCTCGACTAAAATGAACGACAATGTATCCACAGAATGTAAATAATTTACAGGATATCGAATCTAATTGTTATAAACAAATTATATTAACAAAATGTCAACATATTGGAAATTTTGCTTGCAAAGTATATTTGTAAGTTGAAATTGCTTGATGTTATCAACAGGATCACGTGATCATAGAAATGCGTAAATAAACAAATTATGTAAACAAATGCATAGTTTAGGCGTTTATTGGCATAAAGAAATCGCTTTTCTTTCTTAGTACCTTTAAACTATATGAGTGGTAATATTTGGTGATTCAGATTAGTCATTCAATATTATTTGATTATTTCATAAACAAATTTTATAAACAAGTGCATAGTTTGGTCATTTGTAGACAGAAAGTAATAGTTTTTCTTTCTCGTCGTCTTCAAATTATATAAGTGGTAATGACTAGTGACGAAGAATTGTCAATCGATATTAATTGCTTATGTTATAAACAAACCTTATAAACAAATGCATAGTTTGACCATTTATAGATAGAAAGTGATCCTTTTTCTTTCAAATCATCTTCAAATTACATAAGTGGTGATGTTTAGAAAACTGAAAACTTTCCAAACCGCCTTAAATATATTTTTTAAAGCAAAGGTAATTCAAGTATCCAAGCGCAAACAAAGTTGTTAAAGATCGTATGACATGATGTGTGACTATGATAAAACAAAAAATTTCAAAAATCTTTTAAAAATATATGTAGAATAGATACAAATATTTAAACATATATGGGGAATCTTACCATTTTCATGATTTATTTGATTTTGTCTTCAGCATCTTAAAATATCCTCTCGTTTTGAAGAATGACAAATTAATATGAAGCAATACCGGAAATTTTATAAAAAATATTACAGAAAAATAGTAATTATTATTAATTACTGATGTTTGAAATCAATGTTGATAAATACATTTTTAATTATACTAAAATTTTTGCGAGTAGAAAATTAATAATTTTAGCCAGCATTATGGATAGTTGTTTTCGAGTTTTATCCTAAACTAGTAATGCAGCGCGACCAAACAAAAACAGAGTGGGACAGGCTTTGAAGTGATTTTTGAAATCCTTCACTCTTAAATATTGAACTCCACTCATGATTTTTCTCATTTTCAACTCAATGTGAGTGAGATACATGAATCTCAAATGTTTAAGAAATGTTTGTAATATTATTTAGCAATTTATATGTTGAATTTTTGTTTGAGACAGGTGGGTGACAAGATATTTTGCGTGCCTTTTTATTCATAATTTCAAAATGAAGTCGTCTACCATTTTTAAACATTACTCAATTGTGATTTGATTTGAGTATAATTTACTGAGATATTTTTAGAAAAAAAATTATTATTTAAAGGAAAACTGAAAAATGACTAGGATTTAAAGTGGTCAACTTTTTGGCAATCACCCTTAAAATGATTTAATTTGTGATCTAAATTTGAAGTAATTTAAATATTCGAACCTTGGATTGTATAGGTCTGGCTCATGTCATCATACGTCTCCATTTTTTTCCTAATTTTTTAGATTTTTTGGAGTGCGATTAAAATAATATAAAATTTAATTTAAATGAATGTAGACATTTTTTAATTGTTTTGTTCAATTTCTTCAATCTCTTAAAGGCTGATCATTATAATAACTACAAATGAAGGGCGTCACGGCAGAACTATGTATGTGTCAAGAAAACAAATTTGCAGGATAGCAAATAAAGGTTCTCATAATTCGAATGATTTAAACAGAAAAAAATGAGAAAGTACATTCGAGAGTTTATGGAGCTCTATAAAATATCTATAAAAAACAAATTGGAAAAAGTTCATACTTTCCGAGAAAATGCTCATAAAAAAATACCTGTGGTCATAACCAAGTAAATACCATGTAGAAATTTCATTTTAAAATGGAATTTTTACACTCTGATTAACATAAAGTATATCAGTGAAGTACCAGAAACAAGTTACAAGACAAATAGAAGGCAGAAAAGTGAAAAATTAAATAGATAAAATCGTTAAAAGAAAATAAAATTCGATTTTTCATTAAAATTTTTAGAATTATTAAAAACTTTAAAAACAATTATTCTGCCGTAAAAATCATTAATAGGAAACGAATAGCGCAAAAACTAACACATAATTATTTAAGGAAAGAAATGTATATTTAAATCGTTTGAACAATTTGTTTCAAGATATGTGATACGGAAAATGTAATAGCCTTATTATATTTTGTTAAAAAATTATATAAAGTCTGTGTTTTACCATTTTTTATTGATCCAATTGGTCAAGTATTATAAATAAACAATTAGATGGTGTAGAATTTATATTTGTATATAACCAGAATATAAGCAGAATCGAACGGCGTGATGAGTCTCTCCGTATATCGCATATTTGAACAAATTTTGTAAATAAAAATTCATTAAACAATCTACAAATCACATGATTTAATAATCATACTATAACCATGAAATTATTCCAAGACGCACTAAGTGGAGGTATAACTAATATAGCATCTCACCATGTAGAAAACTCTTAATAAGTTTGTAAATGCTTTATTATGTTATGAGTTCTCTTCTAAATTTTGAATATTGAAATTGTTACCCTTTTATGCCTTTTTTCTCCTAAATTCGATAAAAGAATTAAATTACGGAAAAATTGTAAACTTGTAAATAACTGTATTAATACGATAATTTTTTATATTATATCTATTTAATAATCTTGAAGTAGGTATAAGTGTATAAAAGTGTAAATGTATAGTTTCTAATACTTAATCTATTCTAGATAATATTAGATTGTTGTATCAATTCTAAAATTTTTAGTAATTAATGTTTCCTTTTTCGAATACTGGTTTATAGCTCTAGTACGGCCTTTAGAGTCAAGTAGTACGAAAACGTGAACGAGATAAACTGAAAAAAATTGTATTCTATTTTAATGCTACTTTAAAAAAATTTCCAATAACCAAACTTGTTTGAATATTTCTCTTATTAAAATTCTTTCATTTATTTTACTTACAGTTGAGTAGTAAGCCAAGTTATATGCAGGAATAATACCGGTGACAGATAAACTTAGTGGTTTTTGACATCTGTGAATAATTATATTCATTGTTCTTGCTAGTCCTGATGATTTTCCTACCCATGGAACTGAGAATCGTAAATTATCGCCCTTGAATAAAAAATATACTTTCGTAAATATCTCTTCAATGTTGTTGTTTATGAATCATAATTTTTTTAATTTTACACAATAATTTTCTTAATATAAAAAAATGGATGGAGATATGCAATACCATCGTAGCAAGTTTGTCAGCACAGTGAGCACCAAAAAACATCCTGTAGTTGACAAAGGCTACCATACAGAAAAATTGATATACCACAATCGGATCATATGTATCGTGTTGCTAGAAATAATTAAGCAAATTATACTCTCATGAATAATTGACAGGGCCTCACAGACACTTTTAGTCACTTTTTGCAAGTCTCTTTTTATATACATTTTTAAGAAAAAGTCACTATACAAAAACATTAGTCAAAGTAGCCGTCGTGTGCCTACATCTGTGTTCCAACCTCCCCCTCCCACCTTTCCAACCCCTCACTTCAGCTTCCGCACCAATGTTCACCAACTTCTTCCTCCTCTACTCCCCCCTCTCCTCACTTCCTGAGCGTTTCCCTTCCCCTAATTCCCGTTTTAAACCCTCATTTCCCCTCCCCTACTCACTCTTATTCCTTATCATATCCCTTCCTTCCCTCACTTCCCCTCCCCTACTCACTCTTATTTCTTATCATATACCCTACTTTCCCTCACTTGCCTTACTTCCCCTTTCCTCATTTCCCCTCCCTTAATTCCCCTTCTGTCCTCTCATTTCCACTCACTTATATTATTCCCCATCTCCTAATTCCCCCTCCACTAACCTTCCTCTATCCTAACTTCCCTTTCCAAATTACCCCTTACTTCTCTACTCCCCCTCCCGCAATTCTCCACACTTCCCTTACTACCCCTCCCCTAATTTCCCATTACTTCTCCTCTTTGAAAAAAAGAATGACGGACGGACAACCGACCGAAACTAGAAAGGTTTTTGTCCGGGAATACGAAACCCTTAAAAAGAAGAAAATTTAATTCTATGGAATGAAAATGCTATACAAAATCAGACTGCAAACTCTTTGCCCTACTCCCCTCTTTCCCCCCTTATTAAAAATTCATCTTTCTCC
>CAKNWW010093698.1:0-13838 GCA_932074435.1 Andricus kollari | reverse complement strand
CGAGTCTTACTCAGGCGTACTGAAGTATCGTCACTTCTATTGTCGCTAAGCAAAGAGACTGCCTGCTCGTAAACTACACAGTTCAGATCCCAGAGATTAACATATTCAGGGAGCAAATTAAGTAGAGCATTATTAGCTTCAGATAATTTGTCCATCCTGAGAAAGACTTTTTGGTGGACAGATCTCCTACTTCTCATGTTGGCATTATCGGCTATCTGCAAAGGTGGTCTTGCTGGAACGGGTGGTATGTTCTCTGGAGAATGTTGCTCTTCTTGCTGAAAAAGAGCTTCATATCCGTTTCTGCGCAAAAAGGATACCTGATCTCTTAAATACTGAGGCGTTTTATGAGCATATTCCGGGTGCATATTGACCCAACGGTCATGTAACCTCTGCATGAATCCTCTTCGCGTCGGTGAGCTTCTTTGCCAACAGGTAAGGATGTCCCTCCTGAGTTGGTCCGACCACTTAAATCGATGTTCTCGCGTTTGTCCGGGGCCATTGCCTGGTCGTCGCCTCGGTTCGGTCCTATTGCCACTCCCAACTGAACCATGGCCTCCATCCGAGAGATGCCTATTGTGGGTGGCACTGCGCGATACTGGTGACGTAACCGCATAATTCGTCGCATTGGGGAGTTAGCCCAATGCAACGTGGCTGACTGCAAGAGCCGGAGCTCTCTGGCGATGGGTTATTATTATACAATTAAGCCAAATCCCTTTTGGGGTTCAAGTAAAAAAATAATTTAGTCACAAATTATCGTAAAAAATCAATAATCTAGGTCGTACAACTTTCCTACGTTATAAAGTACATATCCAAGTACATGTATCTATGAAAACTGATAATAATGATTACATTATATTATTTAGAATTTCAATTCCCTCGAATTTTGGAAATCAAAATTGCAATCAATTTCATAATCGTTCATATAATTGATATTTTCAACAATTAAAAGTAAAATTACTTTAGTATTTTAATTAAATTACTTAGCAGCAGAAGGATTGATACACCAATATTTTTTCTCAGATGCATACCACTTGTGTGATAGGAGATTTTAATTTCTAGGATCCTTATCAAGACTCCGAAATTCGAACGAAAATCAAGAAGACGTTTCTGCTAGGAGGAGCTTTCTTCGCCATTTGAATAAAGCTAGAGAAATAAGTCTATTTAAGCTTCCACGAGAAGGATAAACTTTTTTTTGAACAAGAAACTCAACGGTACTAAACAGTATTCGTTGGTTTCTGCCTTTTATCACGAATCGCGAATACGCTGGCACAACGGAAGTTGAACGAAGTTCGGTAAATACGAGTAATAGTGATATAAACTATAAATGAAGAAAGTTTAAAATCTTTTCTAGGCTACTCTATTTATATAATAAATAATTAAGATAAAGCCAAAAAGGCCTCACATTATCTGAGATTTTTATTTTTCTGGAATGAAGGAAATGGATTTCCACCCTATTTAAAAAATGTGACCCTAAATCCAGTCGTACTTATTGTCGTGAAATTTAAACATTATATAGGGTCGTATTAACGGTCTAATAATAAAAAATGCGGATAAGACTTGCATATATTTTGATTTAGTAAATATAAATTCTATTTATTAAATAAATATATAAGTCGTATCCAAATGTATGACTACAAACCTGACCATAAATCCTATCCTAATTCATGTCTTATTTTCATGATCCTGAGTACGACCGGATTTACAGTCTGATTTTTTAAATAGGGTAGCATCATTTAGTTTCCGTCTATGAAATAACATCGATTAATTAATTAATTAATTAGACATGGAATTTTACACTTACATAAAAAAGTGAAAGCGTTCAGCAAATTGGTTTTCCCTGGTAAATATAAACATTTATCGAGTCCTTAGATCCTTTTCTTAAGATTAATATTCCTTTTTATAAGATTTTAATCATCTTCTTATAAATTTTTGATATTTAAAACAACTGAAAGTCTAGCAACAATTTTTCGCACTAAATATTGTGTATTTTCACGTAGGTCCTATTTATAATTCCATTTTACTGAAGTTGATATCACGTGTGTCAAAATGGTACTATGTGTACATAATTATATTTCAGCGAGCAGGGTTCCGTTGTGCGGGCGTATTTTCGTATCTATTGATTTTGAAAGAGATTTTTATATTTCGAACGACTTGACTAGTTTTAAATTATTGAAGGGAACACAGGCGTAGCCTGTGGTTATTCAAATTCTTTTTCTTGGTAAGAAAACTGATAATTTGAGTAAGAAAAATGAAAGAAGTTTCTACCATTTTTTTATGATTGAGATGGTTAAAAACTACTTTAATTGGGTTTGAAATTGTTTTTATTTGGATGAGAAATCGTCTATTTAGTTATTAAAGTTTTTAATCATGGGTCATTATGTATGTGTGACTAAAAAGCGCATTACTCAAAATTTTTCTGAGAGTAATCAATTTGAAATTTTTTTAAATAATGCTTTTGATTGCGTGCGAGTATTGAAGATAAGTCACTTTTTTATTAGCGATGAAAAGTTTATATTAGGTTATTAATCTGGATATTATAATAAATAATTAAATGTCAATCAAAATTTTCCAATTCAATGTTAGCAAGCATTGGATTTTGAAAATTTTGAAATAAATTCAAATAATCTTCACGGAGGACTTAGCAATTTCCAAAATATTTTCATGGCAAATTTTTTACGATTCAATTAATTATGAAAAATTAAAATTATTCTTTTTTCTTAAAAGATTGGAGAATCTTTTTCTCTTGTAAAAGATTGGTTTACATTTACTGCCATGAAAATACGACTGTTTGCATTTTCATGACTCGAAGGTTCTACATGCCATAATTACATAATATATACTTTAGGCCAAGTTTCTATTCGTTGAACGAACCGATCAACCGTATAGATTATATGCCTAGATTTTTGCATAAATCGTAATGCGAGATAAAAATCGCTTACAGATATGAAAGTGAGTACGTGTTGTTTGTAATAATTATATAGCGATAATGATTTTATGATATTGATAATAAATAATAATAACGAGAGAAAAAAACAGACGGCAGCGCAATCACAATAATATTGATTATATTGATACAATTATAGGCTGTGAATGCTAAGCAAAAATATATAAAATATATCGTATTCTGAAGCACAATCTGCAAGGGACATAGCGTGAACAGTCTGTAGTTATTAACGGGGCTGGTATATTCCAAATCACAAATTACTTTTTTAAATTATTAATTATTTTTAAAGGTGCAGACAAACTTTCAATTGCTTATAAACTTAGCTCTTTATCTGTAATTTGGGATTAAATTCAGATTGTATGATTATTATCTAATTCCATTATCATTTCTATCGGAATTCTGTTGGATGTTGGTGAAATTAATTTTCAAAGATGTGATCCTGAAAATTGATTTCCAGGTCCTAACTGATCCGTAAAATAATTTTGAAATTATCTTGAATCTAATTTATTACAAATTACAATAGTTAAGAAAAATTTATAAGCTGAAATAGATGCATTTAACAAAATGTATGATTAGGTATTGTTTTGTAATTTTAGGATAGTTACTTATGACATCGAAGTTTGTATTTCGACAGTTTAGAGTTAGTCATCTAAAAAATTGCAAACCTGAATCATAAATTCGTTTGAAATTAAATTAGAAAGTATAATTTCTCAAAGTCACTAAGCTCAATCTATTATTAAAAGTAAGATTACAGCTGAGTTAAAGATAAATAATTTAATCAAAAGTGATTTGTAATATTCAGAATATTTTAGAAAAGCTCTGATAAGTAATATTATTTATATAAAGTTTACAAAGCAGTCCTGGTCAATTAAGATTTACATCTAATTTATAGATAGGCCTTGAACGAAATCAAAATCCAATCGCTATACGATGGAATTTTCGACGTCTTTTTGCTTCGTATCTTCCGACATTTTGATTTGTTATTCTCAAAATAACAATAGGTAGTTTACACTTTTCAATAAATTTTTTGAACCTTCTTTTGTATATATCTCGACAAGACTGAACAATATGCGATGTCATTTTGGAATCATTCTTTTATGTATGAAATTTTATACAACAAAAGGAAAAAATGAAAAATATGTTTTATAATTTTATGTAATTTATTAACTACATAAAAATTGATTTCAATCAAATTCTACGGCAATTATAAACTTACTTGAAGAATTCTTTCGTTTGACAATATATTTTGAGAAAGACAAGTACCTTTTGGAAAATTTCTTTTTTATGATTATGAAAGATTTAATTCCATTTTGATGTCGTGGTTTGTACATTGTCTTTTATGAGTTTTACGACTGTAGAATCCTATAAAAAATGTACACTAGCCCCTCGACGAAATATGATCATATAGTGCCTATAGATGTTGCTGCAACATTACATTTTACACTATGCATACATCATAACGTTGTAATTTTATCATTGTATCATAAACAATTTATTCGTTGAGAGTATTTCCGGTTGTTCTGTGGAAACCCTGTCATCATCGAATCTTCAAACTTATTAAAATATAAAGATATTATATACAAATGTAATACAGTTATGATAATGTCGACAATTTCGCGCAAAGCCCATCTAGGGAAATTATTATATTCATATTATGTAAAAGAGAAATAATATATTATGATCGCACAATCCCTACTTGATTTTGTTTTTTTTTTCTTTAGAAATCCTAATTTAAATTTATAATATTATCTGATTATTTGTCACCAAAGTTGTAGAATAATCTTGAATTTTTTGTAAATTTTTGTAAGTGCTGATTCAATATCATCAGTAATATCAGTTGATGATAATGTTTCACGCATTCCTGATACTTTATCAGATAAGATTATTCACATTTCAACAATTATTTTCTTCATTCAATATTTAATAAGTCTATTAAAAAGACAGGAATGTCGAAATCTACATAAACGATTAAAAAAATATTTGTATGGATAATATAAAGTTTAAAGAGTTCGTGAAAATCAGTAAAGTGATACTAGTGAATATATAGACTTTAAATGAAAGACTTGGAACTATTTTCATGCGCAAAATTAAATAACAATACAAAAAATGTCTCTGACAAACGTAAAGTTGAAGATGAATCAAAAGTGGAAAGTCATGCGTTGCAATTTGCAGCTGCTATTAGTGGTAATTATTGTTAAATATTTTAAATTATTCAGGGTAATTAAGACAACAGTATTTTTGATTATGGTCATGTAACACTCATTTCATTTCTACCTTATTGACATATTTTTAAACTCCTAAATGATTATACAATAAATATTTAAAAAAGGTTCAATAATTTTTTTTTGAAATTTTAAACATTTAGGACAGAAAAACCCTCATTATTTTAGGGCCTTTTATTTCATTCTCATTTTCCAAACTTTCAATTCGATATCTCATTTCGTGTGGACATGTGTTTGGTGAAAAAAATAAAAATAAGATATAGGTATCGGATAAATAATACATGGCCATATCTAAAGAATTTTGTTTTAGCAATCAAAATTCAAATACAATATTTGGTAATACCAATCAATTTTAAACAAATATAAATCTTTTGAGTTTGAAATTTTTTAATCTTTTAAATCGTCGAACCAAAATTAAATTGAAATTTTCTCAAAATATATGCATATAGGCTTGAAATTCATTGTTAAATAAAATTTTGCGAATTTTTTTCTGCTCATAATTCAAAATCAGTTGAAATTTCGTTCTTTAGTTGTATTAATTTTTATTGTCTCAGAGAAATGTTGTTAAGAAAAAATTGGTAGTTCTGTTTTCGCAACAAACTTAAGATCGATCTCAGAATTCAAAACTTGGCGTGCCATTTCCAAAATCTATATGACCTAAAATCAGTCGTAATATTTTTTAATATAGACTCAAATAAAAAGCTGTTCTTTTGATTTTGGCGTACTATATTTTTTCTGCAAGAAAAATGTACATCTTAAATGCAGTGTGTTTACTGTCTATATTCTTATCAATTTGGAAAAAACTTAAAGTGGAAAAGCTTTCTAGTATGAAGAATTAAAAATTGTTATGTATAAGCATAAGATTGAAACTATTATCATTTTCAAAACTGGGTTTTTCAAATGTGGGTCTCCTTTTGAAATTGAGGTTCTTTTCAGTGTTAATTAGCATTCAAAGCTGGAAGCTTCTAAATTTAGTTTACTGAGACACCATAAAACAAATGTTGAAATTTTCAACTTGTCAGATCGACAAAAAGAACCTCAAAAAAGCAAAATTTTGTTCATATTTAATCAAATCGATGGTTTAAAAAATTGTATCACATCACTATTATGAAATCAGCTTTATAGTAATCAATTGGATACTTTAAATTTAAACTGAAAAATGTAAAATCGTATTATTCACAGATAGAAGCCTCCAATTGAAAATAAATCATATTAGAAAACTTAAACATCTATAATTTAATTATCTTTGGCTTAAATATGAACATGTTTGGTAATTAGAAAACTGTTTATGTTACAATTTTTAATAGATTCCAAAAGTTCTAATTCGCAATCATCACTTTTTTGCAAAAAATTGTCATAATTGATACATTCATGCTTCAGTGAAATGAAAATTCATATACGTAAATAAAAAGTAAAAAATATCAACACTTTGAGTCAATAAACTAATTTTCCGAAAAATATATGTTTTGATTGTTTTTAAACACTTTTTTGCATGGGAAATTTGATTACTTATTAATATTTTCAGGTTCCAAGTGGTCTGAAACAGTCTCAACACAATCTTTTTTATATATTTTCGTGAACAATGTAATCAAAATACCATTTTTTGACTATTACTTTAAAAAAATATCAGTCTTACAAAAGAAGTTTCAAGTAAAAATCGTAGCCATTTATTATATAATTTATTTCATTTATCTGTCCGTTTGGGCAGATGGAATTGTTTAAGGCTCCTCATTTGATCACCGAAGATAAGCAGCGCTTGGCGCAGTTATACCTGGATGGGGGCCGTCGTACTAGATGGAGTGTATTTATATTGGATTTTAAATTGCCTTCACTTTAAAAATAATAGTGATAATTATAACAATGAACAATTTATGTGTTTCTTTTTCTTCGAGATTATTACTTGAAACGTTTTTTTCGTACCATCCAAATTTTTGAAAAGAGTGGATGCAAGAAACATTATTTTTTGCATAAAATTATATTTTTTGAATCACTAATGCAACACTCTTGAAAGTATGTACCTAAGCTGCAACATCCAAGGATAATTGATAAGAACACTTTTAACTTCCATTTTGAAAAAAGAATGTTTTTACACAGCTTCCATTTCGATGATTGGACTTGGTGCTGCTGACGTTTGGACATCTCCTGCCCTACCTCATCTGAAAAGTAATGAATCAGAAATGAAGATCTCTCCAGCGGAAGCTTCCTGGATAGCATCCTTACTTCACGTGGGAGCAATATTTGGTTATATTCTCTACCCTCACATGATGGACTCTATAGGAAGAAAGTACACATTACTTTTCCTCTGCATTCCTCAACTAGCTTCATGGATCACAACAATCCTAGCCAGAGATGTTTACACCCTTTATGCGTCAAGGACCATCAGTGGTTTAGGTTATTGTGCAGCATGTGCAGTACAAGGAATTTATATAAGCGAAATTAGCTCAAAGAACATCAGAGGAATCTTACTTCTCTGTTCAGAAGTGAACTATCAAATAGGCACTTTGATGCTCCTAATAATAGGAGCGTCATGTTCCTACAAGGACATGAACTTATCGATGCTTTCAACTCCTCTCTTATTTCTCCTAACATTTATTTTTATGCCAGATACTCCGCATTATTATTTAAAAAAAGGGAATGACAAAAAGGCACTTGAAAGTCTCTCGAGACTAAGAGGCACGAAAAACCTAAAGATACTCGAACCTGAAATTGTAAAAATAAAAAAAGCTATCATCGAAGGACAAGAGTCAAACCAAAATGCTTTGAGACAATTATTTGTGAATAAACGTTATCGACGAGCTTTATTGATTGTACTAATTGCAAATGCAACTAAAGGACTTTCAGGTTCGTTTGTGATTGGTACTTACACTGAGCAGATTTTCACCGACAGTGGATTTACATTAGCACCTGAATATTCCACAATTATCGTTGCAGTTGTGAAAATAATTGCTGGACTTGTTGGTTCGCAATTGATAGAATACATTGGAAGAAGAGTCTTGTACCTCTATTCTGGAATTGTGGGATCTTTTTCCCTGGTAGTAGTAGGATTATTCTTTTTTCTCAAATTGTATCTCAAAATAGATGATCTTTCTGCAATAGGTTGGCTGCCACTTTTCGGGTTGGCATCTTTTCAAATAGTATCTGCTGCCAGTTTAAACCCGATACCGGTTTTTCTTATACTATAACTTTTCCCGACTGATGTCAAAAGTCTTAAAAAAAAAAAAAAAAAAAAAAAAAAAAAAAAAAAAGTATTTTTTATTACTTTCATTTTTGATGGATTCAATGAAATAGTAGGCATTTATACCACCTTTTGGATTTATGCAGTTGTCTGTATTACTGGAACTTACACTATCTTCTGCATCGCACCTGAGACTAAGGGGAAGAGTTTGGAGGAAATTCAAGAGTTGTTGGATTAAAAAATTGTGATTTAATGTTTATCTCTGGTTAATATATTGAAACTTATTTTTTTATATACAGCGACTTTTTTATCTATTCATTAAGTATTTTCATATAAAAAAAACACTTTGAAAGTTATTACCACTTTTCCCTAAGTTTGAGGATAGATTCTATCCTGCCACGATAACTTTGCGAAGTGTTTATTCAATTCGTAAGAGCCTTGTACCAACTTGTACGGATGATCCGCTGATTCGGATGCCACCTAAAAAAAGTCGATCTCTATGATAAATGAGGTTCCAATTCCTTTGGGTGCTTATAGTAAAATATTGGCTGGTCCATTATTATTAGTGGTAATATGCGAGCTGATTCTCACGTGAAACTGAATAAAAAAATTAACCTGCCTTTCCCGCCCATTGCCTTAATTTGTTGTTTTTTTTTCTTATAAAATTTAAATTAACTGTGAAATAAATTTTAGTTAATTCAACTAGAGTATAAGAAGATCTATTCCAAATTTGATAAACGGAATAATTTAAAGTAAGAAAAATAAAACAATCTAAGTTTGTTTGGGAGTCGGGCTTCTGGTATTTTTTCTTCTTTAAGACGCAGTCTCTGAATTTTGTTCCTTTTGGTGAAAACATATAATAAATTTTCATTTATTGTCAGAAAAAAATTATTGCGTAAGAAGGGCTTGTTTAATTTTTACATCTTTTTCAACAAGATATACGTAACTAAAAAACTTTTACATTGCCATGGATTTCACAGAAGAAAAAATAATAAGCGTACGATTTGTTTAACAGGCCAAAGATTTTTATAACTTAATATTTCCTTACATTAGTAAAAAATGGGTTTATTATTGAGACACACACATTTGCCTATGTTCAGTTTTCATTTACTTTGGTTTCAATTGACTGGGAAGTTTTCTTTTTAAAACAAAACCTGCTTTCAATTTTCTTAGTTTGGATAAACATTATCATTAAAATATACGATGTGTTTATATTTTCTCAAAAAATTAAAATGATTATGATACTTTGACTCAAATCGATATGAAATAAGGCATCATATGCAAAGACATTGTTAGAAATTGAAAATTCGAATTAAAAAAGTATTGTTTTCGGTTTCACAATCAGCCCAGACATATTTTTCCAAACTTGTTTAATTTTTTTTTTCAAAGATACTTTTTGAGTGAATTTTCATTTCTTCTTATTATTAGATTTTTATTTTTATTTTACAATTAGGTTTTAAATATAGGCAATAAATTCGTAATTTACTATGCCTTGTTCTTTAAATTAGAATCATGGAAATTTCTCTGAAGAAAGTCACTGAAATTCCATTCTTTATTGACTGATTTCTCAGTAAAAAAATTACTGAAGCTTCAATGCCGGGTACTTAAATAGTCGACTTTTTGCTGAGAAATCAATGAAGAACAACTAAAATTTCAGTAATTTTTCAATGACTGATATCTTCAAAATGATTCTTTGAAGGACCCCGCACCAAATGAAGAGAAAATAACTTTTTGTCAAAATGTCTTATTAAATTAATTTTTTTTTTGTAATTTCAAACGTGCAGATCAATAATTGCAAAAAAAATTATGTTGAAATTTTAGTCTGCTCAAAAACTTTTGCTTAGATTTATATATGACTCACCATTTGTAGACCAGAACCATTTAAACAAAAGTTTTGTACCCATAAACTTGACAGATTCACTATTTTGTGTATACAGAATGTTTCGCGGCTTTAACATCCACTAAACAGTAAAGCAAGGAAACTGACATTTCCTAGAAACCAAATCAAGGGAGATATTATTATTATTATTATAAACAATTACGGTGAAAAATGCCTTAAAAATAAGTACAGAAGGCGTTCCCTATAGAAAAAATTATTTAAATTTATTCTAAGGATTGTTTTCTTATCCCTTAAATATTAAAACAAGAAAATCGACATTTCCAAAAAAACCAAAACCGCAGGAGATTTTTAATTATACTAATGGGGTTGGAAATAAATTTACAATAAATGTGAGAAACATACTGGCAGGTCAAGTAGTTGAGCTGATTTCGATGGTTGTTTTAACATTATATATTGTTAAATATGGCCCTATTGAAACGTACCCTTGATTTTTTGTATAGAAGGTTGCATTTTTAAAATCGATTTCCGACCTTAATAGTGTATTACAAAAATCTTCTGTGATTTTGTTTTTGAGTAAATATTGACTTTCTTGTTTGAATATTTAGAGGATGTTAAAACAACCGTTAAAATAATTTCAACGACTTTCCCTGCTATAGGGTAGGTTTCTTACATTTATTGCGATTTGATTCCCAACCTTAATAGCATAATAAATAAACTCCTGTGGTTTTGATTTTTTGGAAATGTCTGTTTTCTTGTTTGAACTATTAGTTAATGTTAAAACAACCTCTAAACATTCTGTATATACACAAAATAGTGTATTTGTTAAATTTATGGGTACCAACATTTAGTTTTAATGGGTATGCTCTAAAAAATGGGAGGCATTTATAGCCAAATCTGAAAACAAGTTTTTGAGAAAGATGACATTTCAATAATAAATGGATTTTTCTTATAAATTGCATTTTAATTATTGATCTGCACGTTCTAAATTACGAAAACAATATAAATAGAGATTTTAAGGTGTTATATCTAGTAATGGCAAGGGATTTTGAAGATTTTTTTTAGCCGTGTTAATTAAATTTTATTGAAATGGACTACAGAGGATCGATTACTACATATTTGTAGCTACTTTTTCATTATAAAATGTTGAAAAGAAGGGGAAATATGGCCGCAAAAATTCCAAAAATTTTGATTTTTGAGGTTCCAAAAATTCGGTTTTTGGCCACAAAAAATAGGAATCTTGGTCCAAGTGAAAATCCCTTCGTTCACGAATTCCGTATAGGTATGCACTAATGAAATCTTGTTCGTTTTTTGATTTCAGATAATAATCCGTTCCAGAGTTATCACGCTCACCGCACGTAATAATACAAACAACGTGTTTTGCGGTAGCAGCCATATTTCCCCCAATTTCTAACATTTTTTAATGAAAAAGTACCTACAAATATCTAATAATCGATCTTCTGTAGTCCACTTCAATAAAATGTTGCCAACATGGCTAAAAAAATCTTGAAAATACCATTAATTTACTAGATATAACCCCTTAAAGAAAAGCCATTTTCTGTACATTTGGCACGGAATCAGTAAAAAATTGGTCGTTGATTGAAATCAGTAAGGAATTTCACTGACAGTGAAATATCAGATTGAAGCAAGATATTTCAAACAGCGTATTAAATTCGTAACATCTTTATCTCATCAGGAACTTGACTTACGTGGCTGATGATGAATAATCGTATTCACCCGAGAAAAAGTTAAAAAAAAAATAATACATAATAATAATGCATAAAAAACTTTTAAGTGCTGTCCATGGAACTTCAGTAACTTGTTCGGCTGAACATTCAGTGAGTAATGAGTCACTGATTCTTCACAGTCTATAACTTTCATTCTATGAATTTTCATTTGTAAACTAAATCCATCAGTAGGGATATATTCACTGATTATATAATATTGCTAAATATGAATCATAATGTTATATTGATACTAGGGGGCTGTGCCCCCTTCGCGCACCCGTTTCAGATAAATAAATTTGCTCAGGTTTGAAAAAAATGTGGGTTATATTTTTGGGTAAGTTATATATTAAGTACAACATGTATTATATTTTCTATAAACATATATTATTAAAAATGTGACTGTGTTTTTGGTACAATATTGCAGTATATTTTTTAGAAACATAGGGAGGGTCACGAATTTGGGTATATGTTTCCTTTGTGCCAACAAAAAAGGCGGTAATATGCCATGGAGTAATTAGGCATATGTGTCAATATGGCACGTAGATGCAATATGTCACATGAGGTAGTGGCATGTGGTAATGTAGCACATCGGGTGTGTGTTTTTGGCAGGGGGATGGCTCTCCCACAGAGGCCTGTAGAATAAATGTGTCATGAGATTTGAAGACGGCCGGTGGCGGCGCTGGCTGTACTTTTAGGCCGACAATTATTCAAATGCATGGGGAAAATACAAATTTAATTTATTTTAATTGTTAAAATACGTTTTTTGCATATCTTTATCTCGGAAAAATATTTCGTAGCATATTAACTATCCATTAAATTATTAAGTACTAATGAAAAGTGAAAAAAACATTATTTTGATGATTAAATAGGAATACACTTTTCACAGAGTACCAATAATAAATCTACAAAGTGAACATTAAATCTTTAGCATTGCCATATGTAAATATTGTAAACTGTGAAAATAGTAAATTTCAATTGAATTTTATTTTTATTGACATTTATAATGATTATTTAAATTTGAAATTAACGCTTGATTGAACTAAATTATAAAAATTTATATATTTTTTTTAAAGCTAGAAAATAATTCATTTTGTTTTGTTATAAATATTTTGAAATAATTATCAATTTTATCTTAAAATTAACTTTTCAAAATAAAAAATCATTTCAATTTTCTCAGGAACACAGAAAAAACTGAAGTTAAATTTTGTTGCATGTAAAATTTTCCGCTGATAAAGTTTACACGCTATTTGGCGACAGATTATCCTAGGATGGAATAAAAGCTGTCGTCTGCTACGCCCTTAGCAGCAATGAGAAAACGACAAAGCATGAGTGGATTCGAGATATAAATCAGGACATCAGATTTGAAACAACTATTCGCTTACTTCAATATTAATTTGAAAATAATAAGACTTCGAAAATTCAATAGTTAAAATGTGTTGCAGGTACATTTTGGAACGGTTCAAAATTAAATGCATTTCGGTGAAAGTTTAAGCGAGGCTAGGAGAATAATTCTGACAGCTGGGAATCACATGTCTGCCCCAATTTAATTAAATTAAAAGACGGTAGATAGCGCTGGCGTCCTGATTCTAGTGACTTTTCGAATAAAAATGGAGCGATAATGAGGCGAAAGATTATCCAGGCTAGGTTAAAAATGAAAAATTATCTTCGATTCGTGTAAAGTTTAACCGGCAAGGTTATTTTTTGTTGCGGCGAATCTTTCGCCTGAAATCGATGTAAACTTTATCTTTCGTTTTTTCTGTGAATCTTTAAAGAAAAACTTTTTTATTTTCTTGAAACCTTTCGAAACTCTTAAAAAGTTCCTTTTTTTCAAAATCTTGAAAAATCTACATTTTGTTATAAATTTCTTGAAATCGTTCCAAGCTTTAAATTGAATTGAAAAAGAATTTTTCCTCAATTTTTTTTCAAAATTCTG
>CAKNWW010093642.1:0-11433 GCA_932074435.1 Andricus kollari | reverse complement strand
TGATATGCAAGCTTTTATGCATATGCATGATCTTACGCGTGGTGACATCAAGGGCCTTAAACTCGTCCTTCGTCCATTGAACCACCCCAAACGAGTAGAGTAGCACCGGGACGGCAAGCATGTTAGTCGCAGATATCTTGTTCAACGCTGACAGATTGGAAGACTAAATCTATCGAAGAAGATGCTTGTATTTGCTTCGGAGAGACTCCTTTACTGATGTTACGTCCTGAATGCCGGGAGCGGGTGCGTGAAGGGTGTGTGAAGGATCCTCCTTAACAGTCCTGTACAGGAATATTTATGTGTAACAGAAGTAGCACAGGATCCTTTAGAGATATTTTTGAGAGTGTCCCACCTGTTCAGAAACCTGTACAGGATCCTTCATAGATACTTTTTGCAAATGTTTCCCACTTGCACAAGATCCTCCCTAGGGAATTTCTGGTATCAACATCCACGATGATGCAGGAACCTGTACAGGTATTTGAATACCCAGGTTCCTCTACAGGAACGTGCGCAAGTTCCCTCGCAGGATCCGCGTCAGAACCCGGTGTACCAGGAACCTGCGTACGTTCCTGTACAGAAACCTTTGCAGGTATCTCCAAAGAAACCTGTCAGTTTCCTGCACAGGTACCTGTACAGGTATTTTCAGCTGACGTACTAACAAACTAAAACTCTACAGAATAACAGACAGACATTTTGCAAAAACCTGTTTTTAGGGTTGAGGGGGTCTTAAAACATGGACATTTGACAAAAACCGGGGGTTTCAAATTTTACACAAATCTAATACCTTCTCATTATAGGATGAAAATGTAAAAATAGCACAAGGAAAAGAGTTTAGTCGATTTTTTTAACAGTTTTGTGAAGTAGAATACTATTATTGAGAAATAAAACTGTAGGTATCTTCGGGATTTAAAAATAAAAAAAATGTCATGAGTTTGGAGGGTCAAGAAGGTGGCATTACTTCCAGAATTAGATTGCTGCCGATACTGCCCTCCGAAAGCAAATTTCCGTGGAAGAACACTTTCGTAATCTAAAGATTAATTACGGAGCTACATTCCTCTGTACATTTAAATCTTGTCCTGCTATCATTTATGATAGCATTTAAACTTTTGACTTTCACCAGTACTAATTTCAATTTAAGGAAGACAATACGATGCTAAAGTATGTTAACGCTGCGAACCGATACATATACGCCTTCGAGTTAACCGATCCACCAGACTCTCAGGCGTCAAATCCGGATGACGGAGGAGATAGACCCAATGAGTCCGAAACCTGCCAGAACGCGACGTGTGGTGAAGAAATTGGACAGTGTACAATATGCCTGGAGGAATGCGACGGAGAACTCAAAAAGCACGGTGGAAACAACTGTAATTTTATCATGTGCGTCCCTTGCTCCGAGGTATGTCGTTTTTTATCCTATTATACTGTTGAATGTCCATTTTCTTTCCGTTTTACACAACCGTTCCAAATTGTGCGTCCACTTGAATAAATTTTATTAAAATGAAGCTTCCCTTCGAAAATGGATAACACCTTGAAACATGAAGATAGAAACATTTGTCAAAGAAGGTTGAAAAGCTGGTGGAAATGCCATTCCAATCAGCCCTAATTAAAGTGTTTTTCAGTTTTGAAATGAGACGAAAAAAAATTAAACTCTACTGGTTTTAATATGATCGTAACAAATATAGACTGGTGCACTAGGCGTAAATCACACGATCGATGGCTGATTGTTAGGTTTTTTTCATCACGTGGATCGCGTCATGTTTATTACAAAAATTTAAGAACCAGTAAAGATTTCAAAATGTTTTTGTTCTGTTTTGAAACTGGCGTTTATGACTTGAATTTAGCAAAGTTTAAACATTTTCCCGTGACTTTACGTAGTTGATGGACCGCGCTGCATACGGGCGTGAGTGCCAAATTTCGGAAATGCGTTTTATTGCCCTAAACTAATTTTTTTAACCTAACTCATATTTCTGTAGAAGATTATGTTCCAGTTCGATTTAGAAGTGGTTCAAAATCCAAGATTGGTATTTTTTTTATATAAAGTAATTTCAATATTTTGCCTGTTCTTTTCACCATTTAATAGAGCTAATTAATCGCTCGAAAGTACTTTTTTTGAATAATTCAAAAAATAAACAAGTTATGCAACTCTTTGTGTCCATATTTTCGTTTTTGGGGACGCGCCTCACTATTGATAAGGGGTTTTCTCGTGTGTGGTTGCTTCTTTTATGATCTTCCATTCGCCGTTTGATAGAGTTAAGTAATAGCTCAAAATTACTGTCTCTTTCTGTTCAAAATTCAAAAATATAACACGCAACTTTTTTGGTGTCAAAAGTTGAGTTTTTTGGGACGCGCCGATATTTGACAAGGGCTTTCTCGCACATGGTTATTTTTTTAAAGCGCTCTTTTCGCGATTCAATAGAGCTGACCAATAGCTCGAAGGTACTTTATCTTTTTTTTAATTCAAAAACGAAAAAGTCATACAACTCTTTATGTATCACTGTAATAAAAATTTCTGGTAATTTTACCACTTTCAGAGTAGGTCCGATTATTACCTACTCCCAAAGTAACGTTTTCACTGGCAATAACGAATTTCCACTTTTAGTATGGAATTCAACTTTTAGGTTACGTAAGTTTCCAGACAGATTCTGTAAAATTGCAATGCATTATGAACATTATGAATTTGTAGGTGATGGCATTCTAATCAAAAATATTCGTGTTTTTACTCAACATGGTAACTTTAGGATCTACATGAGAAATGTGAATGATTGTATACTGCGTAATTATCAAAATAATAAATTGACATATATACGAATATAAATAAATGAATTTATTATTTTAAATACGTCTTAACTATATTTTTTATCAAGTTTGTAAATAAATTTTTCCATAATTTATACCGTTCTGAAACACTCTTTTACAAATAATTGTAATTTTACCATTTTTTTCATTACTCTCCGCAACTTTGAAACTTTACAATTACTTGTACTTATACCACTTGAAGAGCTGTGCAAGTACGCCGCGTTATCGATTATCAAATTTCAAGACGTGAGATTACGTTGGAAAAAGGAATTTTTAACAGTTTCTGTACTTTTACCAGCGTCAAAAAATTCAACACTCTGAAAGTAGGTCCATTTATTACGTACTCTGAAAGTCACAGATTCACAAGCAGAAACTCTACTTCTACAACGCCTTGCTATTATGTCAGTCTAAAAGTGGTAAAGTTACAAGCTTGGTTGGAACTTCTAACATGCAAGTGGTATTCACCCCATAATCAGAGTAGTAAAATTGCACCAATTTTTTGTTGGTAATTTTACCATTCTAACTGGTACAATTTTGTTATTTTTTACAGTGTATCAAAATCAAAGTTTTTGGGGACGCGCTGTTGCTTTGACAAAGGTTTTCACGGAGCTGAATGCTTCTTTCAGGATTTTCGTTTTGCGGTTCTATGAAGCTCAACAGTAACTCGAACCGAGTTCTCATATTTTTGGTTAAAATTAATTGCGTGAATGTTAGACAGTTTTTTGTTTCTCCTGTAAAATTCGGGTTGTGGCTCTTACGCCCGTATGCAGTGTGGCCCTTCAATTATTAACTTTCTAAGACAAGCATGATTTTAATGCGCTTCTTGCAGGTGGATGCGCAATTCTCTTTGGTGGTATATTACACGACAAATCAATGCCCAGCAATTTTTATTTGAACAACTATTATCAAAGAAAATTCTGGCAGTTCATGGATGTTTTATTGGTCACTGGTATTTTTTCCAATGTTTTAATCATGATAAACTCGAAGATCATTTTCACTAAAAATCTGGTTTGAATATTTTAAGAATTTCAGTGAATAACGTGCTTATCTACATTTCTAAAAATTAAGATTAATTTTTGCCTTTTTACAATTCACCCATTTCAATCTGAAACACTGGAAACTTCGAATTGAGGTGGAAACATCTAATGTTGTATTATTTTAAACTATATTCAAAGATGAATGTAATTTTAAAGACAACCATTTTTGGCTGATTTTAAACTTTTTGATAGCAACTGATTGTGATAATATTGATTACAAAACCTATTCCTCCTCCAATTCTAATTTTACGTTAGAAACAGTAACTTATAATATTTAAATTATACAGAAATTCGTTTTATCTTAGGTGAAAAAATTAAGCCTCGGATTTTCATAATTTTCTGTTATTGCATAGTGGATTTTTGAAAATAAATTTTTATATTCGTCGTCATTGGCCCTGAAAAGAAATAGCTTCATGTTTAAACTTGAGCAAGTTAATTTGTAAATTAATGTTGGTCACGATTGCACTGAGAAAAGTTATGCTTAGTTGGGAGAATGAAATGATTTAGTTTCTATGAAAATAATAAAAGTGTTTGGTTTTTGTACAAAAAAAAAATATATTTGGCTATTTTAACAACTATTTTTTGTTCTTTATCCTAAATTTTTGGTGATTCAACAGAAGTTTTTTTGAAGTGACCAAAAATTTGTTAGAGCAACAAAAGAGTTTGATTCTGTATCTGGCATCTTAAGAAACCTTTGATTTTATCTGTAATTTTGTTACTATGGGAGCGTTTACATATGATTTCACGCATGTTTCAGAGATTCTAGACACCTCCCTGTTTCTTGTCACGTGCTTTTCCTATCTATATATGTACATGTATGTCACGCTTAAAAAAAGATACCCCATTCTCCTTCAATTTTTAGGTCAGGAACAACGGATATAATGGATATAACGGATATCAGCGCTTTAAAAACACGACGAAAATTTTTCACTGTAAATATCTTTGGAAAAATTTAAAATTTATCAAAATCTTTAAGCACTAGTATTTAGGAAACCTTATAGTTTAAGTATTAGAAAAGTCAAATTTCATACTTCGGTAAGAGACTGAGCTACCTGAATTTTGAAGGCAATAGTATTATTTTTTCTCGAGTAATTATGTATCATGTCCTTGTTTCCAAATGATGACATAGGCAGTGTCAATCTAGCAGTAGGGGTGTTAAAGTGAGGCACTTAGTTGCCACGCGTCATCACCTCGGGAATGTCTTGAGACAAGATCCTCGACCGTTCTAGCCTTACGACACTTAAATAGTGTACACGAAAACCAGTAACAGATTGACATCGGATGCTGCCGCACTGAGGGTTACTCAGAAATGACTTAAAATACTGCTAATTTTAAAATCATTCAGATTTAATCATTTAGTCAGATTTTTTTTACAACTTTGAAAATTAATAATCCATATTAAAAAAATATTTATTATCGACCATGAAGACAAAAAAACATTAACATATATACTTCGCTTGTCAAAAACCATAACATCAAATAATAAAATCACTCTCATGTTTGAATGATTAAAAATTAATCTTGCAAGTACATTGAATGACGTCGAAATTCAACTTGTAGGAGTTGTGAAGAAAATTGTTCTCGTCTCTCCGTAGCTTAATTGGTTAGAGCATCAGACAGGAAATCTTAAAGATCTGGTATTCGAATCCCAGCGGAGCTAGAGAAATTTTTTTCACAACTTTAAAATTTAATAATCAATATTCAAAAAATATTGATTATCGACCATGTAGACAAAAAAACATTAACACATTGATCTAGAAGGTTTTTTGGATGATTTTTCTTTAAGCGCGATTTACATTATAGTTTGTTTCACAAATTAATTTCAGTTAATTAAATACGTTTTTACAAATTAAGCTTGTTTCCTTTCATGTTATATTTATGTTTCTTTTTTTCGGGAAAAATTTGTTGTTTTGCAATGACAGCGATAATATTTTGAAGGCATCCATTGACTTTTAGTTTTTGATTGGTAATATTTTCATGACGTCCAAGTACGGTCAGACATTTGTGAAATAAGCTAGTAGCAAAAACTGAGTGAGCAGTGCATATTACCCAACAGAACTACTTCAAGAACCAAGAGGATTCTCACAATTGCCCAGTGTGTTCTACGAGTGTATCGGCGTTATCTTTCGCAAAAATAGACCAGACTGGCAGACCAAGGCCCGCCATTCGAATATTGAACGTTCCATTAGTGTTGAGGCAAGACACGATTGAAGCGACCAACAATCGAAGAGGTATGAAACTCTTTGGGTATCCACATTTAGTTAGACTGCCCTCCAGAGTTAATGCTGTGGATTTGTATGAAGTGGTCAAGCGAGTTGTGCCGCAGGAAGGAGAATACACTGTACATTTTGTGGACGGTCAGGTAAAGTTTTCTTTTCTTGATTATTCAAAAACACAAAAATCAGGGCTAGCAAACGCTTTAAATTCACAACTAACTTAGCGTTTATCGGTTAAAAAGGATCAGAAATTAGCCATAGTTTAAAACTTATATTTAATATAAGTTATAAAGGAAACTAATAATCGTCCTATCAGACTAAACCGGACACCGCGCTCTTGAATATTTGTTCATGATGTAAAAAATATGTAAACATAATTATGATGAGCGGTAGACGCTTTATTCTCTTTTAATATTTAAAAATATGTTGCAATCCTAAAATACTAAATTTTTCTTTTACGCTGGAACGAACACAGCAAATTTTTCTAGATCAAAATTAAGCCCTGATAAAAATTTGTCTCTTCATGTATGGTAAAAATTAAAAGGTATTTTTGATGTTTTCATCAGTATCGAAATAAGTATGTACATATTATCAGTGATAAGTTCTCTAAACTGTTTTCGTTTGATCAATCATTATATTAGGAAGATAATGAAGCTACGTGAAATGAGGTATACCGTAAGGTCATATTCATACCAGTTATGTGAAAGTATAAGAGCTCTTTCGTACTCATGACTGGTATGAATATGCCCTTAATGTATAATCCAAGAGCTGGGTCCTAAAAACTGATATTTGTTTGCAAAAGATCATGTAGTTCTGATTTTTGGATATGTTGTATGGTTTAGGGACCTAATGAAAAATCCAAGTTGACAACCTCAAGGGGGTAGCGGAAAACCGCCACTATCTTAGAAAAAAGGGGATAAAAACGGTTACTTTGCAATCCTAGGATCCTAGGATAAAAGTAAGTCATACAGAACAGATGGAAGACATAATTTCCTACAGCTTTTGCCGAATACATTTTTCTGTAAGTTTGATAATTACCGAGTTGCAGCGCTATAAAGTATAGCGTGTCAGTCAACCTTACAAGTACGTTTTTTTTTCGCGCTGACTTTCTCATATTTATTACTTACTAATTATACCTACATAATAATATTGTGTATCAATTATATATATAATGTTATTGATAAATAATTGTTGTGCCATTTACTCATTTACAATCACTAATTTACTATTAACTATACTGGTATATAAATTTCAACTTTCGGTCGTGCATATGGGAAGTGACCCTTTCGACCCTAATAAACCAAAATTCGATCGCATCTGACCTTGAAGTCCTGTGCGCCTTCGAACGTAGTGGTGTTAGTGTTCGCGCACACACCAAGTCTGTAAATTTTGCCGTATTTCTGAGTGTATCAGAGAACATGGAATTGATCAGTTTTCAGTTATAAATTTGATTCTGGTTTAAATCCAAAGACAACCGAACATTCGTGATGGAATATACGCACATAACACCCTTTATAATCAACCCTTATGAAGATTAATGTACCCTTACTTTTTTATGATTACAATGTTTGAAGATGGATAGATGTACATTGTACCCTATAAAAAGAAACCTTGACTCGATTAGTTTACCACATCTCACTGACATCACTACGTTCAAAGGCTGTGTGCCTTGTACCAAAATTCGATCGCATCTGACCTTGAAGCCTTTTGCAGACTTCAAGGTCAGATGCGATCGAATCTTGGTTTATTGGGGTTGAAAGGGGAATTGATAAGCTTTTCAATTTGAGATATTTTGGAAGGTACTATGAATTCGGGTTTGGTACCCACGGTTATCCAAAAGTGGCCAAAATCGCCTTTTTAGGGGCTTCAACCCCCCATTTTCTCAAAAACTTTACGTGATGGATCATTTTTGAGCCCAGATTCGTGTTCAGCGCAAAAAAAAATCTATCGAAAACACCTAATCACGTCCCATATGCGCGACCCTTGTATACCAGTGCCATTACAGGGATGTCCACGGATTGTTTTCTGACTCGCTTCTCTTCCTCTTCTATGAGCGCTTCTCCGTGTTTCTCCTCGCTCGCTCGTTCGATCTCTAGCGAAGAGGGTTAGAGAGGGTATTAACGAGTGGCAGATGCATGAGGGAATAGTACGGAGTAGTATCCATGATCTAAGATCATGGTAGTATCCCTGTAAGTGGAGTGGGAATAACATGTGACAAGACAACAGCAATGCGCCTGTGCCAAACGCACTATTATTTATTTTGCGCTATCTACTTTGACATCACTATGAGTTTTTATTAGAAAAATCTGAAATGGTTGGGGATGAGCAAGTCAACTGCAACATGTCCCAAGAGCTTCGTGTTGTGGGGATTTCAAAAATATTTAGCAAAGATTTTGATCCTGTCAGTTTCAAATGCAAGGATAAAGTTATCTCACTTGTAACAACCAGAAATGGCATGCACGTGGTTGTCGCATCAATCTCTGTAAATCCACAAATGCTTTCTAGAAAATGTGCATCACGAAGCAATTCGATAAAGACCTTGAAAGAACACATTTGAACTTGTTCCGTTTCTTTTTTCAGTGTTCTCAAAAGAATAAATGCGTAAAGATACAAAATCATCTCTGTGCACCGCATTCACGCCAATTCCAGATAGCATAAGACTTGGGGGAAACTTGTAGTATGAGTTGGATGTAGGGTGTAGAAAGCTACACCCGACTTTCAATTATAGCACGGGTTCGGTTCTACAATTGAAAGTCGGGTATACATAAAGTTATGTGGCATTGAAACAACTCTTAAATCCATGTGTGCAAAGTAGGTATAATGCGTACGAAAGCACTACGGCAGTGGTCGGCATGCTCTTGACCAAGTCAGGGTAGCCTGACCGGCCTGACCGACGGCCTACTTTCTGGTCAGGTACCTGCGAGCTTGGGCAGACCAACCCTTCCCTCAGGGGTCCTTTGTTGGAAAATGGAGAAAAATTTGAAATAAAAAGTTTCTTAATTTAGAAATCCGCGATTTAAAAGCGATGTATTTGGAATCTACATATTTTTCCGATTCCAACGACATGTAATTTGTCTATAAAGGTTGAAAATTTGAGAAGTATTTAGTATTCAATTAAATATTGAGCTAAAGTTTCTTGATATTAGACTCCTTCAAATTTTCATCTTTTCTAGGCAAGTAATATATCATTGGAATCGGAAAAATTCATAGATGCTGATTATGCTATTTTCAAATCGCTATGAAAAGTTAAAAGTTTTTAAATTTCCTTACATTGACCTGCCTATGGACAAAAGACCCTTGCTGGAGTAATCTCACTCACACTGAGGTTCATGAACAGACCGAAAAGTAGTAGAAATAATTATTCCGGGACAAACCTGACCATACCTGAAAAGTGAGCAAAAAGTTTGCCGATCACTGCACTACGGTAAGAATGCAGTCGTTGTTTTTGACGGATATACTATTGATGCTGCAGATAAAAAGAAAAAAAAGCGCAGAAAAGCTTCGTCAATCAAAAAAACACTCTTCCGCATATGTTTTCCTTTGACGAAAGTATATGCGTGCACAATAGAGCGTATCGAAAAAATTACCTCATGAATTGTGTATAGAAATAGTATACCAAATCTCAAAAGGATCTCTCTCTCTCTCTCTCTCTCTCTCTCTCGCTGTCTCTCTCTCTCTCTAGCTGCCTGTCTCTATAGCTGTCTGTATCAACAGACTAGCTATACCTAAAAGTCTCAAAGAAGCAGGCCTGATTTATGAGCATTTATGAGATCTAGAGGCTTCAACCAGTTTCCGTTATATTTATGGATATTAGGAGTTTAAACTGCTGGCTGGGACAAAAGGACTGTAGTATTCTGTGGACCAGATAATATCAGTTTAAGATCACTTTAAGAACGGCCTATACCTGTCTATACAGTAGTCTCAAGTTGGTCTTTCTTTTCACGAGGGTTATAAAAGCTTAGAGGCTTTCAAGTTTTACGAAGCCGGATTTGTTGAAAAAGTGGAGTGCAAGAGGATAGATGACAACTTTCTAGTGCGTGGTGAGGTTAGTATTGGCACGTTCATTCATCATTAACTGCATGGATTCATTTATGTTGGAGTATATTTTGTTTTGCAATGTGTCACTAAATTTTGTATTTATTTAATAATAACGCTTACTTGAGAAGTAGCGTACAATTTTGAACATATTGACAGATGATTTAAATTTGACGTTAGGAAATGTTCTTCATTGTTACAAAAAATCTCCTTATTTTTTCTAATCAATGTAAGCAATATTTGCAAAATTAAAAATATGTGAACTGTTACAGGTTAAACATTCTCAAAGAATGAATGATAACAATTTTAAAGCTTAGATCGTCTTAGATCCAAATGGATCTATTTTAAGTGCTCATTGCACTTGTGTAGCTGGTATTGGGGAAGTTTGCAGCCATGCAGCTGCTATCGTTTTCTACCTTTATGAAAAGCCAACACCCTCGTCGAGCAATGAGGGGAAATCTTGCTCGGATGAACTAGCGAAATGGCCCGTTCCATCTACGCCGAAATAGTAATTCCACTTTCAAACAACATTTTAATAATGCAAAGTGTTCATCCTTCAGCTAAGTAGTTGAATTTTCAAACAAAAGCGACAATTTCTTAACGAAACATGTAATAGTTTATATTCAAAGAAAATATTTTTTAAATTGGATTACACTTGGTTGAAAATGGAAACACTCCATTAAAAACTTTTTTTTTTTTTTGAAGATTCGTAAATTCAGCTTGAAACTATTCTGCTGAAAATTTAACTATTCTGTTAATAGCACACCTCTTTTTGTAGGAAATTAGTGTTTTGAATTAAAAAACAAATTCGTTGTTTGAATGTTAAAGTCTTTTCTTGAAAGTCCATTCAAGATTCATAATTTGTTGAAATTCATCTCTTTGTTTGAAAATCTAACTACCTGACTAAATATTTTGTTTTTTTTTAGAATTAATGTTCTCCGCTGCAAATGTAACAATTCCACGTCTTGTATGTATCCAATGAGTCACTTTTTGTAAGGTCAATAGAATAAAGAGACAATAAGTATTTTCCAATTAATACTATACAATGAGACGTTTCGGTCAAGATTGGAGCCCCCATCAGTCAAATTTATTAAAGTTTCTAAAAAATTTTATAAATAATATAAAAAATTATAAAGTTTAAATAAGCGGAAAATCAGAGAAACAATGTGTTTATATAAATAATAAAGAAAAAACATACCTAAGAAGAAAAATGCCAAAAAATGGTCATTATTGTGTAAGACAGAGTCAAAAATTGTAGTTAAAATTGAATAAATAAATAAAAACGAAGGACGGAAACACAACGAGCCAGAACAGATGGTAAAGTCTGACTGTGTAGATATGAAAACGAA
>CAKNWW010093641.1:0-10330 GCA_932074435.1 Andricus kollari | reverse complement strand
CTGATTCAGCACAGAGAGGAACAGTTTGCCCGCAATATTTGAAAAGCAAGTAATTGCTGAACGTATGCGAGAATTTTCGCGAGCTTCGTTATTTTTTCATGAAGATCAGGATGCACTCACTCGCCATCTATTGTTCAAGATTAATATTTGCTGTTTTGGGCCATTCTTCAGTCCTGCTATTGCGGCAATTTCACGCGTTGTTTGACATTCACTAACGCTCTGCACATTCCCGCCACGGCTTAACGATCCTCCAACAAAAATTAAGCGTCAAGTCATTCGTAAATTGGGCTTGCACGTGAAAGTTCCCTCCTTTCCATATTTTATAATGTTATCAGCCTGAAAAAATTTTTCGAACTGTATAAAACTCAAAAAAAATTATTTTCTTTTAATTATGCGTTTTAATATATATTGTGGAATCCGTATAGCTCTTCTGAGATTATAAATAATACTTCGGTAAATGTCGCAACGGCAGTGAGATACATACAGTTCAGATAGTGGAATGCAGACGAGATGTATCACGCATCATAATTCACGTTATCGAAAGACCAGAACGAGCCAGTCGAGTGGGACAGTCAATCGATCAGTGGCGCAAAAAAAGTCTATGTTCTATTTGAGAAACCACGTCAACTCTGCAAGCCATCGTGTTTTTAACTATCCAGCCACTGAACGATTAATAGGGTTCACTAACTGTCTACGAAAAAAGTTCCTCTCTTTTATCTTTCTTCTGCTCTTTTTACGTCAAGCGCCGATGTGCCTTGTCATTAGAAAAAAGTTTAAGTAAATCAAAAGAGGACTTTTAATACAAATTGATAAAGAAATAATATTAATAGAAAATGTATCCAAATTAGAAGCACTTCGAGATTACATAATAAAATTTATATATAACGAATTTAAAAAAATAATAATTAAGCTTCCCAGTAAAGTTCTTCGGAGACGCCTGTGGTATTTCTTTTCCATTTCCAGTTTGTAAACGACTTCCGAGGTGTCCCTTAGGTACAGTTATGATCTCGGTAAGAAGCCAGGAGGACGACCATTACCGGAACTGGAAGATGTGCCAAGCTGAAGGACCGGCCTTCTTAAAGCGGCAATGAACTGCTGCTGTACGCATTCCAACGCTTAATGACACCTTCCATCTACGGGCATCACTCCCTGGGCCCGGTTCTCGCATTCGGAACCTTTTGCAATTCTCGGAATAGCATTTCACTCCACTGCGTATTTCGCGCTTTCTTTCCTCTTCCTCTTCTCACTTTTTTCATCTTCTTTCTTCTAACACCAAACCAACATCGTTTGAATAGGACAGTGTACTTGTTATTTGGAAAATCAGGTCAAATTAGAAACGCTCTTGAATATTTTCATTCAATATGCAGCAAATTGAATGCAGTTAAATTAAAGGCATGCTATTCTATCTATGATTCTATGGAGTTTAATAGCGGCGAAGGCGCATAGACATAGACTATAGAGAGTCGTCTGCCTCAGCAAGGATAACGAAGGCATTGTCCCGGGACGCCGCAGGCGGTCGAATTCCGCAGAAATGACATAATTGTCGTTATTAGACTTTGCCTATAATCGCAAGGAACAAAACCTGAAAGTAATAGGCCCACAGAAAATTACTTAGGAGACTGGCTTAGGTATTAGAAGTCTGGATTAAGCACAAGATTGAGAGAGAGGAGGTTTGTGAAAGAGGGAGGATAGATTCTTAGGGTGAAAAGATGCTGAGGATGAGAGCATGTGGTCATGGTTACGGGGTCATCGCCATAAAGCTGCAATGGTGCACCGCGGAATCCGCAGAAGCACGCGAGGCCTCGCGTTCCTTTATCGACGCGATAGCTTGAGCTACACGACCAGCGGAATCTAACAACGACATTGTAAAACGAAACAGCGTGCTCGCCATTTGTAGCGAATAAACGAGGAGAAAGGAGATGGCGAGAGTGATCAGGGTTAGCAAGAGCGAAAGAGATTGCTCGCCACCGACCGTGACAAAGACTCCTAGGAGCCACGTTCTTGTTTGCACGATGAACTACTTCGTTCGTGGGAGCATTCGTTTAGCCAATGAACGTTATAACGGACACTCGCCTCGAATACGTTCGACGATTCTAGTGACAGACACGAGACAACAAGACTGAGTTGTGGTAACGAGAACCATAAATGCTTCCTTCCATTCCAGATCATTATCTGGATACTCATTGTAAATTAGAGAAAAGGAAGATTAAATCCAGTGCAGATATACTAATTGGTACCAAAATACTCCTCCGTGGGTGTTTTTGGATGGATAAAAATTCAAGAATTCAACAAGAACCTTAAATTTTTTAAATCATCATGATTGTCAAAAGAGACTAAGGGGATTCGGAACCGATCATATTCTCTCTTCTGATTCTCAGTGCAATTCCAGTGAAAAGTGGCTGAGAGCAAATCACAAATTATGTGAATTTCTATCCCCATCGTTTCTTGGCGGGGTTCCAATGATACGTACTCTGAACAAGGAGAAAGTAAGTTCGATAAAACACGAAGGCTCGGTTTTATTCGCCACCGCTGGCAAATTCGTGATCACGAATTGATCGAGAGACGTTACTTTTTAAATCGATACATTTATTTCGCTGGAGTATTCCCTCCTATGGATAAAACAGTATAAGATACTATCTATCATTCATTATTCTCCATAATCTAAATAAATTATTTCGGTTATCTGGGAGGCATATTAATCAGAAAATTAGCTCAGTGATTTGACAGTATTAAAATAGAATTAATTAAAGTCAATTCAGATAGCAAAAGAGTTTATCTGACATGAACTTGGACCCCATTATCGGTTGCAATTAATTTAATATGCAATCAGCAGTCATCTCTTAATTACCGAATAATGTAACAACTTTCGCTAGAAGCATGCATATAAATTAAGCACACTCTCTACATTATGTATCTTCGTAAAATTCACGTGCCTCGCTCGACTAATTATTTCTTATTATACCTTCGATGGAAATTCCTAGACAATTTAAGTACTCAGCAAGCATGTACATTATCCGTCGACATGGAAACAAAAATAATCGTGCTCAGGTTGCAATCACATGCGTTTCTCGCTTGAATGCACTAACATGCAGAAAATCATTTGACTGCGACTCACTCTGTTCACGGGCACCGCGCATAAAGCGATAATAAAACTGACTCGATGAAAAGGGAGTCGACATTATTAAGTTTGCCCGACTGTGTGGGCATTCCTTAATTTCGAGTTGTTCTCTGGGCTACATCCTGTGTCGTGATACACCATCGGCAGTTGCAAAAGCGGAAGCGAATTACTCGATTCGCTGCCGCAACCGCAAGGAAATGAGATAATCGATACAATAGTCATTCATTTCCAGATGTTTTAATTCTTTAGCTCTTCCGTTTGCGGTTAGAAGTGCCGACAGACTCAAGCCCTTCACCTTTATTCGATTTCGTTTCACCTTTCGAAACTGAGAGATTGCTATATTTCGAAACACTATTAGCAATCATTTTCATATTAAGAGCAATTATTTGCAATCACTTTATCGTCTTCATCAGAGTAAGAGAGATTAAAATTAGGACAATTCTAACTGAATAATTGAGACTTAACCTTGTTTAACCGTCAGCTTCTGCTGTTCTGCAGAAATTAATCGAATTAAAGTGATTGATCATATTACCTCATAAACAACGAACTTTTCGCCATTCCCGCGATAAATCTGACGCGACTGGGAGAAATTGCTGCATAGCGATGGGCGTACTGGGATGTAATTAAATAGCTCGAGGTTCATCGAAGAAGCGCACTTTTCCTCCACTGCCGTGTCATCAAGGTTCGTCCCCTTTGCGCGATCGATGCACACTGCAATCACGATAGGATTTATCCATACGTACTCGCACTGTGCATCCTATCGGGCGAGACAGCCGTTCAGGCTCGAGCTGGGCGTACAACCCACGGCGGTACTTGTAATTACAACGAACGCTCGATGGCAGGTAACGTATGGAAGTTCTTTGCACGTACGCGCGTTCAGGAGATAGTGAAGCCAAATGAAGAGGGACGGGAAGGGGGAGGATACCCGATTGACTCTGGCGCAGAAAGGACATAAAGATGAAATGCCAAGTATCGTGATGTCCACGAAGTCATGGGGCCCATAATCGTCCCTTCAATATCGGCAGACACCTTCGGAGGTCCTTTCCCAGGGGGCCTCGTTGATCATGCTTGAACTTTGCCCCGAAACCGCCTTCCCTTTTTGATATAAAAACTCACTTATTTTTTACCCTAACGTGCATATTATCGACATACAGATGAAATTCTTCTTAGTTAGAAACCCTCAATAAATGGATGCCCTAGATGCCCTAGTCGGAAAAGTCTTCTGACAGTCTAATGCCAGATCTGAACCAGATCTGGCTTCCTTTAGACTGTCTAGTCTTGCAAATCTATTCTGGCCCCGATATGGCGCTGTTTTAGCCTCCCATAAAATAAAAATGTCTAAGTGTCAATCAGCCAAATTTTTTCACAATTTTCAAAAAATTGTCAGGGTGTATAACATTACATACAATAATTATAAAGAAAATAAAAATTACTAAGTGTCAATAATCAAGCTTTTCTCAGTGCATATATGAAGCGTTGGGTGAAAAAACAACCTAACTCGGAAAATCGTGTTTTGAGATAAATCGATTCAAAGATTTCAAACTGTTATTGAACTAAGAAAATATTAATTGAAAAATAAATCCTTTCATACACATAAAGTGCTACAACCTAAAAGTGAAATCCTGTCGAGAAACAAATTTTACAAAAAAGTCAAATTATGTAAACAATTGAAAATAAACAGAACGAGTTAGGTTGTTTTTCCATCCAATGGGTATTATAGGTTTTTTTTATATTAATTTCACGTTTTAAACATTATTTAATGATTTCTACTGATATAATTGTTATTAACATGACACTACATTGTTAGACAATTTAAAAAAATTTATTTAAAAGTTATAAATTTAAACAATTTCAATGTTTATTCATCAAATTCAGATTCTTCATCTGACATAACATCATTAGATTGTATATTTTTTTCTTCCATCATTGTGACAACCAATAACCAGTCTTGATATTCTTGTTTTAAAAATTTAGATTTTAATGAATTATTGAGTAGTAACAATAAAAATAATAGCGCACTGATTCGCTGGCTGGTCACCACAGCGAAGAACGGGAGCTGCGCGCGCGACGTATCTCCATGCGTCTTACTCTAGTATAACGTGATTTACGTAAACAATAATGATTTTTATATTAGTTTGAAGCTGTGTTCTAACTAATTAGGGTTCGCTGATTCCGAAAAAGCGATTTACGGAAAAACAACCTAACCCGGGTTAGGTTGTTTTTTCACCCAACGCTTCATATATTAGACAAATGTTCAGAATATTTAAATCTGGGGCTGGCCAATGCCTTAATTTTCAGATTTGGGTAGCTTTTTAGAGATAAAAAAGGCGAGGTACAACATTATCATTAGGAAACGTCGATTTTTCTATGATTCAGATATTATGGAATGATCCTACCTTTGGTCTAATTTCCTGAGTGGATAATTAAGCCAGCATTTTGCTGGATCGGCAATTAACAATTTCACGATTAGCGTAATTTCCTGGCAGCGGTGGAGCAACGGGAGTTTGGGATTTCGGAAAAAAGCGTGTGGAGAGAAACGTGGCAATTCCACGCATTTCCCTTTCGTGGCACTTTCTGCGAAGTCCGCTCTCGACTGTATCCTGACCCGGAGTCCTAATGAGAATAATCTTGCGAGCTCGTGTAATTACGAAGTTAATTGGATCCCCTGCACGGCTGCGGGGTGAAAATGCAGAAGCACGGAGTCATAACGGAATCGTGTAATAATTGGATAAGACTCGCGTCATCAAGGCAGAAACCAAGCAAGCTCAATGTATTCGAGTGAGAAGGAAATAGATGATGTCGACACGACACCGACAGGGCGGAGGTAAGTAAGAACCAACAACCAAGACGCGGAGTGAATATAAACCCGCACCACAATTCGACGTTCCCATTTTCTCGAATGCATCTTCACGAGGTCGTATAGCGCCCTTTATAATATATTCTATCTATATGGGATGCCTTGCGGCGCAGTAATTGTACACCGCGCAGGCCCGATAGAGTCTTCTGCGACTTTGAGAGTAATTACCAGCGACGCACCTAAACACCACCCACGACCGCCCACACTCGACGATTCCTGATGCATCCCACTTGCGAAAGAGAGAGAGAGAGTGAGAAACAGGGGTGTCAGGATAGAAAGGGAGAATGAAGTAGAAAAGGACTACATCCTGTGGCACTTATGCACGTGGGTACAGCACGAGCTTTTGAAGATCAATTTTAATTTAATAGGCGGAAAGACATCTTGTAATAGTACTTCCTATTCCCATATTAATAATAATTCATAAAGGTTGTCTGTGTTAGATGAATTATTTTGTATCTTTCAGGGTGGCAATTCATGAGACGGTTTAAAAGTCTACTCTCCAAATCTGAAGAATGATTAATTGAGAAACAGCTTTTTAAGAATAAGAAATAATTGGAGAAATATTTCTGAAAGTATTTGGAAATGCGCAAGATCCTTGCAAATTTGATCTGCAATGGATTATTTTTTATTTTGCGCAAAAAGTAAAAACTATTAATGTATGAAACTGTACGAAAATCGGTAAGACATATTACCAACAACCAACGCCCACGTGTATAACATGCATATATATTTATACTCGCGCCCAAAGAGTACAAATTTTACACTCGACCGACGAAACAACTCGTGTAACTTCGCTGGTACGAGGATAATGCATTATGCGATGCATTGGTTATTATAAGTACGCCCACGAACCTATACTTGCTCGCGCAGAGTATGTTTACGTTTATTCTCCTTTGCGGTCTTCCACAGCATGGAGCAGAGATGGGTTATCACCCTCGCGAATATTGGACTCTTCAATAACGAAACTCTGAACGAGTATCACCTGAGAAAATGGAATTTAAATTGGGAAGTGTTTTATCTGCAAAATCCCATACACAATAAACTCAGCAAGCAAGACTTATAATAGAAGAAGATCAAACATAGGGGACTCATAATTCTATATCAATGGACAAGAGGGTGAAAGTTCAAAATTAAAATTAAAAGAGGCTAGATAGTAAATTACTATTTTTAAAAGGAAGTGAAATGTAATTTGAACTCTGTGAATATTGACACCATTGTCAGTGGAAGTGCATTCGTTGATTCATCTCGACCTTTGTGATTATGGTTTACGATCCGGCTCTCAGCTTCTCAGAGTCAACGCAACACGTAAAACCATAACATCCAGCGATACGCAAGAATTTATTTATGATGCGGGTAGTAATGGGATGTCGGATACTAATGAGCGTTCAACGCAACGCCGCGACTCGTCAAAAAAAATCTCGTCACAATGCGCTTATCGGCGTTAGCTCACCCGGAAACCATCAGAAAGTCAATGATTTGCCGATTAATCAATCCGCTCTCCGACAGTTAATTAGCAAAGACTCGCGCACCTCGAGAACTCGCAAATCTTTCTCCTCGATAGCTTGTCGATCTTGGAGAAAAAATTATATTATAAGAAGTCGACAAGCGAATGTGAGAAAAATTCGGATATGAAAGGCAATACCAGTCTTGATACAGAGAAGTAAGTTAAACTTGTTGAACAAGTCGAGGGATTATTCAAAGATCGATCCCATCTGCCGTAAGCAACCAGTGAAAAAGGATATATCACCAGAAAAGCATGCATCGAAAGAAAGTAGCGTTGAAAATTCTGCCTGTAAGCTTATCGATCGACGATATATTTTGCGGAAACGAGAGGTCAACTTTTATGCCCTGATGAAATACGACCAAGCGCCACTTTTCTCTCTACGGTCCCATCAAAGTTACGAGATATGTTCTTATACCCAGCCTATGTGTATAAGTTTTCCCGAGAAATCGACCTTTCCGCGAACCTTCAGTCTCAATGTGAAGTCACGCGACTTACCCTAGACTTCAATAGAACACGCACACCTTCCAACGTCAAATTAAGTAAAAACTTGTGCAAATAACAAAGTGTGATACGTACGAGCCGTACACATTTTGTTCTCAACGATCTATTCTGACGAGGAGGGAAACAAATAGCGGGAAACACTAAAAAGGTTATATTGAGGTGAGAAAACGAAATCTTTTTTTCTCGTAAAGGAAACGCTCGCGATTGTTAGAAGTTACAGTTATAATAAACCGAAATTAAACAAATGAAAGAATGTTGAGAAACTTTTTTGGTCTGAGATTTGCTTGCAGGGAAAGCTTAATGCGTCAAAGGTTAGCAGAGGAGAACCGCCCGAGGTGTAATAAATATCACGGAATTTTTCGCAACGGTAATTAGTTTCGCGGTAGGTTGAGGTGTCAGAAGGGCGGCGGTACGTGGATACACGAGCAGGAACAATAAGCACGTGGATATTAAAACGCGTCCGCAGGTGTAGGGGAACATATGTGTGAATCCCAATACCATTTAAGCCGATGCGATGGTAGGGTTGTCGGATCACCGAGTACAGGTCAGCCGCGGCAGTCTGCAGGAACCACCATTACCCGAGGGGGTTAAAAATGCCCCATAAATCACATTACGATGAGAAATGCCCTCTGCCATCCGCACAAATCCTCCCTCTCTACGCGAAAGCACAGACACTCGTTCTGCCGTGTAGTTCGTAAGGTTGACGTCTACCAAATCCACCGGACGTACAAACTATATAAGGTTCCCATAAAAACGTCAAATGACGTATTGCATATGTGTTAAAATAGTGACGTTTAGTTCTTTTTGCATCCTCGCTCAGTAATACAATTCATAAAACAACTTACACTATAGGCTCAGCAAAAAAGGAATGGAGATGATGCTTACCTGAAACGAGAAAAAAAGATTTATATTAATATCTTGAATTAAAAGAGGAATTGAGAAGCAATGTACAATTTTGCATAGAGGGTGTTTCTTTTAAATAACCGGATTGGCTGATTTATTCAGGGTGGTCGCAAAACTTCATTTACAAAATTCCCTGATTTTTCCCTCACCAATTTTTCATTTTCCCTGACCATTAATATTCAAAGACTAGCATTTGACTCTTGTAACATTTTTAACATAGAATCTTTTATGAGCGGAATAAAAAAATGTCCAAATAAGATTTAAAAGTGTTATATTTATTTATTTCAACCATAAAAAATGACCGTTCCGCCAAAAAAGATTAAATTCCAACCTAAAACGACGAATTTTCAACAAAACAGTGGAATTTTCAACCCTAATTTGTGTTTCTGAAGCAAATCGATTTAAATCCATTATTGTCTCGTCCAATGAGAAAATGGATTTTTATGAATAAATGAGTACATCTTTCAGCATCCACCAAAAAAATAATAATTACACTATTTGTACTGTACGCTAGAATTCCAAGTTATGAACCTCTCCTAAAATTCAGAGCATGAGGTTTCAGAAATGTGACAACTATTCAGGCAATCTCGAAAAATAACTAAATGTTCCTCGAAAAACGTGTGTCAAATAGAGGAGGCTGAAGAGAGTCAGAAGGTAGGATCAAAACCGAGGGGGTACGAACATAGAGACTTAGTTTTCGTTTTCGTGTCCATTTCCGCGAGGGTTGCCCAAAGGTCGCCTGACCCTTCCTTGCCCGAGGCCATTTGTACTGTGTACTTTATTTTGATTCACATTCGAACACCCAGCGGCGGCAAAACGTCACCTACCATATGCAACCAGGGTGAATTTACATCTGTCGTTGAACGTAATTGTTTTCTCCTAAAAAATGTAAAAAGACTTTGATGAAAACTGACATTATGAGTACACCTGACTTCTATACGCACCGTCGACTTCACGTCGATTTCAATCAACGCCATTAAACAAAAAAGCGCATCTAATCGACATCGGTCTGCATCAGTAGCTCCCAAAGAATTCACATTAGGGAGGAAGTTAAAAAAGTGACAAGAAGGGAGAACGAAATTTTATGCTGAACGAGTTTATTTGTACCTTTGGGTAAACTGATTGAATTAATTTAATAAATGTATTGTATTTCGAACATAGAATTATTTCTGTTGAGTAGACGGTCTTTCTATTTCTTCATCAGAAATACATCAATTCTGGGCTTTATTTCCTGGCATGGTGTTCCGTCTTTACGGGGAATCCAATGCGGCGTGAAAATGTAAAATTATCGCGTGACATAAATCTCAGGGAAGAGCCGCTGAGGATGCGCATCCAGGACTCTTAATTACGTTTTTTCGTCGCTGCTCCCATTACGCTCGGCCATTAAGTCCGTAGAGTTAAGTAGCGACGCGATACCCTACGACCCTTGCCCCGTTTACGTGTATAT
>CAKNWW010093612.1:0-12987 GCA_932074435.1 Andricus kollari | reverse complement strand
TTAATCCAGATTTGTTCAACATTAAATCATGAAAGTTATACAGAATATAGAAAATTTGTTCAAGGTTCGCTCTCATCCTCGACTCTTGAAATAATTCAAGAAAGTTTAAAGAACTTTTTTTTCCGTGTATAGAAAGCCCGTTATATGGTTTTGAATATTGCGATTTTATGGAAATTGACGATGTTGTTAAATTCTTACATAACATTTTTAAAACATTTAAGTATGATGAAATGGATTATCAGTCTTATGCAAATAAACGCCTAAAGTTTCAAACAAATTAATTCATAACTTCTTTTGCAGAATTTCAGTTGAAAAAAGTAATATCATTTTGGATGTTAATCTCCATAGGACAGAAAACTGACATGCGTAGTCCCAGTGGGCACCAAATTTGACGACGTCTTTACGACATCGTTACGACATCTTTACGACAACTTTGTGACATCCTATGTACATGTCGTCAAGGTGTCTTTACGATATCGTGAAGTCATCGTCAGATCGTACGACGTATTTACGATATCGTAAAGACACCTTAACGACGTGGACATAGGATGTCGTAAAGTTGTCTTAACAATGTCGTAAAGACGTCGCCAAATGTTGTGCCCACTGGGTAGTTGAATCTTAATTGTTTTTTTTTTCATTTAATGCAACCTGAAAATCATATTTTTAAGCAATTTTCTTTTAATTGAAAAAAATGCAATGCAAATCATATTCTTAAACTGATGTAGCTATATAATAGACTATAAATTAAATATAGAGCAAATATTTTCTTATCTCTATAAATTCGAATCAGTAAAATAGAACTGGTCGAAAGACATACAGTTTTCCAATAAAAGTACATTTTCCGTTGGGCAATTAGAGTAATTTTCGTACATATGATGCGTACATTTAATATCATTATTACAACCGTTTCACGCAATCCTCCCTGGCGTACCGGCCGAACGCAAGCATTACGCTACAGCGTAATGCTAAAGTAATATGTAATTATAATTAATAAAATAAACAAAATAAATATGTAAACTGTTGCAATTATAATAATACGTTAAAATTTACGTTGAATGGCGATGCCGTAATTGCAAAAAGTTTGTTTTTCAGCGTTACAAAATGAAAAAATAATGTGGCTGTTATTGCAGTCTGCTAACGACGGCGTCAAGCGGGTTAACAACATGCAGGGGCCCGACTTCAATGACAGCCACTTTGTTTTTTTATTTTTTAACGCTGAAAAAGCAACCTGTTGCAAAAACGACATGACCATTTAACGTAAATTTTAACTTATTATTATAATTGCAACATCTTACATATTTATTTTACTTCTTTTAATAATTATAATTATTACGCATTACGCTGTAGCGTAATGCTTGCGTTCGGCCGGTCCTCCAGGACTTGTAGCGAGGGACATTCCAAATCAAGCATATCAACAATTTCCCACGATCTTTCCACAAATTGTTTCAGCCAATTATTTTTTTCCAATCCTTTCACATAAATCGCTGTTGCATTTTTTTAAATGTTCTCGAGTAATATAGGTACTAGAGAATACGGTAAATCACCAGAATTCCAAGGTATTCCATGATGATTGCGCTCTGTCCAACTGTTTATAGACTTATATTTTGGTTGAACTTTCTTCCACTTGCAAGATGTTTGAAAGAGAAAAGAATATGACTTTATACCTGTATCATCATAGAATGGTAATATAGCCAATTCTTTCAAGACAAATTTATTTACTGGTACGCCTGCATATCCACCAAGAACTACATCTTGAATGCAACTAAACTATTTCTACTTGGTTACAGCAGTTTTGTACCAAATTTTTCACCCCACCACTTATTCGGTTATACTTAACTATACGATTATGCAAAATTAAGCAATATTCAATTTCAATCTTCAATTACTACTAAGGGTGCATACTGTGTAAATTTTCCTCTCAATAGTAATGGCATCGGTTCTTTACCATAGTAATTAGCCTGAAAGTTTGTGTACATTTCATGAAGAAGAGCGTACTGATTTCGATTAATGCCAAGATTCAAATTACTATAAGGATAACACTGATCATTTAAAAGTAGTTTGACATTAGTCAGATTGCAATGATCAAAGTTGCTAGAGCTTCTAATAGTATTATATTTTATGCTTGTTTGAAATCCTAGTATAACAAATCTCCCAGTGGGCCGATAAGTAATAATTATTATTGATGTTCTCGATCCCTTCCCCCTTATTTTCGTCTACCGAAAATGCCGATAAGTAATCATTTTTATTAATATTCTCGACCCCTTATTTTTGTGTACCGAAAATGCGGATAGTTAATAATTTTTACCGATGTTCTCGACCCCTTCCCTCTTATTCTTTTTGTGTGTACCGAAATGCCTAAAAATAATTAATGATTTTTATTAATGTTATCGATCCTTTCCCCTCAATTTTCATGTGCCGAAATGCCAAGATTAGTGATTTTTACTGACGATATCGATCTATTCCCCTTATCGTCCCATATAACTTACTTATCTCCACCCTTTTTACCCTAAGATTAGAATATATTTTATAATGTTAGCACCTATCGTTCTTATAATATTAAAAATTATAAAATGTTTTATAATGCTCCCCTTTGTCGCTCCATATAATTTATCTTTACCTTTTTATAATAAATTTTATAATGCTCCCGCTCATCGCTCCATATAATTTATTTATCTTGACCTTTTTATAAGATATTGTATAATGCTTCCCCTTATCGATCCATATACGTTTATCGTGCATAACACCTATTTCCATACGTATTTTGAAACCCATTCGTATCTATTTTGAAAACCCCTTTGGCATATACTTTTAGAAACCCCTTTGCGTTTATCTTTTAGAACCCCTTTTTGTATTTATTTTTATAAATCTTTTGAGTTTATCTTGTAGAACCCCGTTTTGTGTTTATTTGTATAAACCTTTTGCTTTTATCTTTTAGAACACCTTTTGCACTTATCTTGAAACCCAATTGCATCTATTTTCGAGAACCCCTTCGCCCGTCATAATACTATATGTGCGTTTGTACATGCTTTATAATTCTGGATTGTGAATCTCATTTTATTGTTTTTCGAGTGAAACGCCATTTTTTGGTATCGAGACCCCTCTGCCTATAATTAAAGAGATTAGCAATTTGTTTATTGTTTTCTTTTACCTCCCCACCCTCTACCAAATTAAGTTTAGACTGAGCTAGTAGTTCTTGTCGGCCCTAATGTTGCCTCTTAAATTCTGATTCATCTTTTGCCTGTTTTGATGTCTTTTATCTTTCATTGCGTCTTATTATCTTTTTATTGCGAATATTATTATCGAGACTTTTAATATTTTTGATTATCTTATCCTCGTATGGCTTAATGTCTTTTGCTTTTTTTTATATATTTCGGATTATCTTATCTTGGGATACCTTTTATCCTTTACATTATTTTATTGTTGTTTTGGATTATCGCTTGTTTTAAATTAAGGTGTACCCTTTTGACTGAGGTTTGTGATGTTTGCGTTTATCGTTTAGCCTGCAACGTTTAGCGTTCAGTGAGTTTCTCTTTACCGTTTAGAATATAGATTTCGTGTATCTTTACAGTCTCTCACGCACTCTAGTTAAATTGGTTCGCCTTTGTCCTAAGCAAGGACTGGCGGCCAAAAATCTATTTAATTTTATCGTTCAAATCGATTGTTCAATTATTCATTTATTCCGATTAAGGTCCATGTGCGCTCGTTAGAGAGATCTCCCGATTAAATATTGAATTGGGAAAAGGTAGCGTTACAATTGGCGCACAACGTGGGGGCCAAAAATTTAAGACGGTCTCTGAAAAATTACAAAGCTCATTCCTCAGTTTAAAATTCTGAATATTACAGTATATCTTATTTTGTTCAAACGAAATATTTGCTAGTATGGTTCCCTAAGTATCTAATTATCGACCTTATCTCCCAAAATTTGAAATGTAATTAGATATCTCGACGATTATTTGTATGGCAGAGACTTCGGATTATTTATATGTATATTCTGAATATTTATATGTACTTGTGTTTACATTGTATATTGACTCTGCCTCGAGAGAATAATTATTATTGGGTGCTCATGCTTCTTATCTGCTTTGCCTTGATTATCTATATCTGCACCTGTGTTGATATTTATGCTAACATATCGATTTTGCTTTGAGAGAGAATCAATTCTGTTGTATTTCGGTTTCTCATCTTTCTTATTATCTGCTTGCGCCCTTTTCTCTAAACATTGAAGGGCCCTCTTATCTCCCCAATTAACTAATAACCTTTCGGGACTCAATATAAACATTAACGGGGATAAGAAATATCCTTCCTGGATATACAACCTAAATAAGGAAGAACTTCAATGCCAATTAGAGAAAAGAAAACTTTCCAAAGAAGGAAGTTTTGCAACCTTGTATGAAAGGCTAGTGAAAGCCGCAAAAGCTGATAACGGCACTAGCGATCCTTTCAAACCATCTCACACCCTTTCTCGCGAAATAGAAAGCCAAGTAGAAGGAACTCCCTCTGATTATTCGGGTTCCATTAAGTCATTTTGCGAAGAAACCCCCCATAACACCCCCTTACAATCACATATGGAGAGGGTTAGTACAGCTTCGCAGATGGACTTTCCTTTCCCATATTTTGAAGCAATTAATGATCATATTGGCACGATTAACAGAGATAGTGTTCGGTTGAAAATAAAAATTACAACGATCAGGAGGACGAGGCTCGATTGTCCACCCCCCATTATGAAACTCAAACGCCTCGTAGGAACCCGGAAAGTGGGAATATTGAATCTCGACGCAGCGCCTATAGCGGTTCCGATCCCTGTAGAGAATCAACCCTTAACCCCTTCGAACACACCTTTGACGTACGACCCAGTGGGCGGCAAATATGACGACGTCTTTACGACATCGTTAGGACATCTTTACGACATCGACATGGACATAAGATGTCGTAAACTACCGTAAAGATACCGTAACGATGTCGTGAAGACGTCGCCAAATTTTGTGCCTACGGGGGAGGATCAAGTACAGTGAACCCCTTGCAACCCTCAAATACCGCCCCTAGGACATCCCTTCCCCCTCGTCGTTCGTACCCCGATTTTGAGAATCCTTACTCCCGTAATGCACACCCAGTCTGAGGCGACGCGCACCCCCCGCGCCGCTCGCTGGTTACTTTTGAAGATCCATACCCCTACTCCCACTCGACGCTTGGCGAATCCCCCCGCCACTGGGACCCATCTTACAAAGACCCTTATCCCTCTCGCCGTTTGCGTCTCAGGAAGATTTTTCCCTCCTTCTTATCCTATTCTTATCGAGATACAGCGACCATCCCCCTTCCAACTCCTCGCGCGTATACGAAATCATGCGCAAGTGGAATATTTGATATTCCGGCGCTCGCAGTGAGGATCCGGACTTTTTTTAATGTGAATCTAGGATGGCCGAAGACTAATGCCTATCTGTGACGCTGACCTGATGAGGGTAATTACCTTTTTCTCATCGGGGATCGCTCTTAACTGGTTCAGGGGATCCCGAAGGCTGTGGCATATTTTTAACGAGTTCGCTAAGGCTTTCAGGGTCAGTTTGGGAGATTCAGTTTTCCAGTTTGAATTAAGACAGAAGATCCACCAAAGAACCCAAGGGGAAAATGAGTCAGTCTCTGATTAGCTGACTTGTATGCGGACAATGTTTAATAGGCTAATCCCTGAGATGTCCGAAGTGGAGGAAATCAGTTATGCGCATAGGAATCTCCTCCCGAGACTACATTTAGCCCTATAAAGCAACCAAATAAGAGATTTCGCATATTTAGAAGAGCTTGCTAAATTAATAAATAATAAAAAAAATTCCCCTCGACAAAGACAGTCGCGATAAGAATACGTTTACTGTACGGGGACGTGTTCTATTCCAATTTTAAAGGATTCCCTTTTGGTCTCACTAACGCCTGTGCGTAGCTACGGGTGAGAAAATAGAGGCTGCCTTTCGTCAAAATATCATTAATCGCTGGGGAACACCACAAGTACTGCTCACTGATAATGGGAACGAGTTCGTAAATAAAATCCTCTATAAACTAGCTCAGGAATTTAACATTAGCCATACCACTACCCCTCCCTATCACCCCAAGCGAACCTCGTGGAAAGAGTTAACAGAATCTTGAAAACCATGATAGTCTCATATATGGATAAAGACCATGGTAACTGGGACCAACACCTTTCCGAATTCCAATTCGCGTAGAATACAGCCCACCATACCTCGCTCAAGTCCTCTCCTTAAATTTCGGAAGAAACCCCTAACCCATAGATTCACATAAATCCCGATCCACTGCCGAACCTGAAATAGAAACTCGAGACCCTTAATTTTGGAAACATAGAATGACTAAGAACCAATATATGCGCGATTGGGTGATTAAGAACTTAGACCATGCGTTCGAAAAACAATTTAAGTACTATAAGCTCCGGCGCAGACAATTGAGATTCAATAAAGGAGATTTAGTCCTATCCAGATCCCGAGTTCTTTTCTCCAAAATCAAAAACATCTCCGCGAAATTATGCTCCCGATGTAGTGGACCCTACCGAGTCTCGAAAGTGTTATCGCCCACTGTCTATGATCTTTCGGACCTTACCTTACCCCTGAACCTTCCACTGCAGAACCCCGACTCCGTTCCCTCCTCTCCCTGAAGGTCCCCATCCCCGAGGACGCCAACCCTCACACCCTCCTGTTCCTCCACACCACCGCGCGGTTTAGGCGTCGGTCACCGGTACTCGCAGTGTCAGCACCACAAGTCCGCTTTTTGTTGTAGGTGTGGAGAACCCGGATTCTCTACCCTTAATTGTCCATATTGTACCCGCTCCTCACCCAATTCTCCCTCGCGTCGTCGGGTATAATTCCTCCCGTGCCCCTTTCCCTTTTTGTTGCAACCTTCACCCCTTTGTTACCTTTTCTTTTTTGTTGCGGCCCTTAGTTTTCTTTTTTTTTTACTAAGAAAACTTCATTGAATATTTATTTTCGCAATTTCGCATTTTCTTTCTTTCACACACGCATTTTGTGTTGCCGGTTCTGTGAGTCTTCTCTTTGTTTGGCTTGCGCTTGTCCCTCTCCTTTTAGTTCTATCTATCCTTTTTCCTTCTTTTGCCTTTCGCTTTATTTTCTCTTTCTTTATTCTCTCGATTTTGTTTAGTTATGATTTTATGATTTTTCTTTTGACTTCATGATTTTTTCTCTCTCTTTTCTTCTTCTGACTTTTAAATTGTTCTTTTTTTGTTAACAATCTAATTTTCGTTGCTTGAATTTTTTTTTGTTTAGCCAAGGAGTCCAAAATTTGAATTACATGGTCGATTGAAGTTTCCTTTATTTTACTTGGCTAGTCATTTTGGATTTCGGTTCCTACGCGTTCTGTTGAAAATTGCTTTTTTTGTTTTGTCGTGTCTCCCTTGCGATTGGAAACCTGTTGGGTGCTCTCCAAGTGGATGGCGGGTTGTGAGGTTGCAGATTTTCTGCAACTCACAAATTCAATTATAAGAAGAACATCCCTGAACTTAAAAGCCCTCGTGTTCACACGAGGTGTAGAAAATTCGGCACTCCTCTCTTTTGTTATATATTTTTGATATCTTATTTTTCTTTATGTTTTAATCATCTGTTCTGTTACTTTATTGTATAAATCATATTAATTTTTAAGATTGTAGGGCTGCCCTAATTTTTTGTTGTTGTTAAATTTCTTAATTTCGCTGTCTCGAGTGAGAGTCAGGGAGAGTTGCATTATCGACGCAAATGATCGATTAGATCCACCCCCACCTTCATCTTCAGCAGATCTTCACGTCTCAAGTCCCCACATGAACTTCCGGAATATCTTTTATCGTATATCCTGCTGACGTCTGGGGTAGAATAGCTGACTCTACTCATAATGGATAGAATGGATTATTTCTTTTGGTCGTCTGAGATCCAAGGCACGTTCCTGGTGGAGATGGACCGAGGCGGTTACCACCAAATTTCCAAACGGGAATAGGTAATCTCGCCTAAAAATTATTATCGCTACAAATGTGTCTGTTGTGAACAGGCGTTTCTTGTCTCTTATGCCGTTATTTTTTGTTTATTTTCTTATTTATCGGAAACATCAAAGAATCCTCTCCACACCTGCAGTAAGGAGAAAGGGTTCCTAGTTATCTACCTCAGCACTGGAATACAGCCACCCCTGGTATCGATATAAATCTCTCACTCCCTTTTGTAGGAAGCAGCTGTCTCCCTCCCTCAGCAAAGGCTGATAAGGACTAACGAAGAAAGGACGAGACGATAGGATGGACGAATCGGAAGCCGATCTCACCGGCTATCTTTCTTTCGATCGTTGCGAATTATCGAAATTAAGTTGTGCGCATCAGCCCATCCCCTTTCATGTAATTCCTCACGTTCTATTAATTCACCGGCAAGCACGAAAACGCTCTCTTTGGTATCTGTAAACTCGTGGTGCAAATACGAAGTGCAGCCGTCGTCCATTGAAATATCCCAAGTAGGATCCATTTCTTTTAATCTCCCTTATAGCTCCATATAATTTATTTTTCTTGACCTTTTTGTAATATATTTTATAATGCTCGCCCTTAGAGCTACATGTAATTTATTTATCTTGACCTTTTTATAACATTTTTTATAATGCTTTCCCCATATCGCTTCATATAATTGATTGGTTTTGACCTTTTTGTAATATGGATAAATCTCCTTTATTAGGATTAAGAACTTATTTTTGTCATATGTTCAATATATATATATATGTTTATTTCATCACATATAAGAGAAAATCGACGTTTCGACCCGTCTTTAGGTCTTCTTCAATATAATAACATTAATTAAAAAATTGTCTGAAACAAATCGTTCGATGACATTGAATACAAAACGGATATCAGTCAATACTGTTAAAAATTTTTTGGTTGTTGTTTGTACATTTTGTTTTAAAATCTTATGTAGTTATCCTCTTTACACATAAAGAACAGACTACGCATCGTAAACGTTTTTAAGTCATTATTGTCGGAGTGGTAAAATTGTAAAATCCATGTTGTGAAAACTGAGCCAGGACGAACATTTTGATAAACACATTCAGTAAATTCATTAATTCATTCAAATCATTACTGAATGTGTTTATCAAAATGTTCGTCCTGGTTCAAAGAAAGGTTAAAATTCAGGTCTTCTGTCTGGAATTATAATTTTTGTAATATATTTGATAATGCTTCCCCCTTATAGCTCCATATAATTTCTCTACGTTGACCTTTTTGTAATATATTTTATAATGCTTCCCCCTTATCGCACCTTATAATTTATTTATCTTGACCTTTTTATAATATATTGTATTACCCAGTGGGCACAAAATTTGGCCACGTTTTTACGACAGCGTTACAAAATCTTTACGACAACTTTACAACATCCTATGTCCATGTCGTTAAGGTGTCTTTAAGATGTCGTAAAGATGTCGCCAAATTTTTTCCCCACTAGAATGTTAGCCCCTATCGTCCATATAATATTTTAACCCATGAACAACAACGTGAAGTTTCAGAAAACAACTAACAACGTGGGGTGGGATCCAGCCTAACTTAATATTTCCTGTTATTTGTGATGAATTTAAATTTCTGAAAGTGAGAGATGGTTGGTAATTCATTTCAGAGTAATAAAATATTGCTTTTCAACGCAAATTTTTATTACAAATAATGCTTGGTAACATATACTACTATAAAAAATCTCCTAATGAACGAACGAAATCAAATTCAAGACTTTTCTCGGAAAAACACTTCAAAATCAAAATAATATAGGTATAAAAACCTTTCCATTTGTGGGAAATTTTTTTTTAACAAAGTAGGTATCATGCTTCTCAATCGAATTATTCTGAAAGATCGATTTAATGCTTTCACGATGATTCATTATGATAAATTTAAATTTAAAATTTAAAGCTTTTTCGGGTTTCAATCGTGTGCAAAACGACGAGCTTGCCGACTGAAGTTTCAGGTTATGTTGTTCTTACATATATTCTATACGATGCCTGTGATTGGCCAGAGCGCCCCATGGTAGGGACTGCTCGAGCCTGATTGGCCAATCAAGTCCTTTTTAAAAAACCCGGGAGGACGGAGAGCCAAATCGGATTGGTATTATATCCATGGTCCCTATTGATGTTATTAGGGTGTTTTAAGATTTCGGTTGCTTCTCTATGTTTTCTTGGAAAAATATTTTGCGTTTTTACGATGACGGTTGTTTTGTCAAACAAAATGCTATGTCATGTTTCAATATGATGCTCAGCTAGTGCTGATTGCGTGAAATGTTTTAGCCTGACTTTACTCTCATGTTCCTTTACACGTTGGCTCACCGCCCTCCCGTTTTCTCCAATATAGACTTTGCCACAAGAACAAGGGATTTTATATACTCCCGGATCACTGAGAAGTGCCTTTTTATCTTTAGGATTGTTTAGGAGTTGTCCTATTTTTGCAGGTGATTTAAATATGGTTTGGATGTCGTGTTTGTTGAGAATTCTTCCTATTTGTTCTGTGATACGTTTAATGTAGGGTAGGATTATGGTCTTATTTCTCTCTCTTTCTTTAGTGGGTTGTGTTGACTTGTTTTTTTGAGTGTATTTTCTTATTGCTTTTTCAATGTGTTTGTTTGTGTAATCGTTTTGCATTAGGATTTGTTTAACATTTTGTAATTCCTTTTGTAAGCTATCTTTATCTGTTATGGAGACAGCTCTGTATACAAGGGAATTGATGACCGATTGCTTTTGAGATGGATGGTGGTGGGAGGAGGCATGTAGGTATCTGTTTGTATGTGTGGGTTTTCTGTAAACTTCGTGTCCTAATGTGTTATGAGATCTTTTGTAAACTAGAACGTCCAAGAAAGGCAATTTTCCGTTTTGTTCAATTTCCATGGTGAACTTGATATTAGGGTGTAATTGATTGATGAAATCGAAGAATTTGTGTAGTTCGTCTAGTCCATGTCTCCAGATGACAAAAGTGTTAAAGATTTTTGTTTCAAGATTTTCCATAAAGATGTTGGCTATTACTGGTGAGATTGGAGATCCCATTGCTGCTCCTGAAGTTTTTTCGTAGAATTGGATATTGAAAGAGAAGTAGGTATTATTGAGACAGTGTTCTATCAAAGGTATGAAATCGGAGGGAAAGTTTGCAAAGGATTTAATAATATCGATTGTATCAGAGATTGGTACTTTCGTAAAGAGAGATTCTACGTCGAAGCTCACTAAGATGTCTTGGGGTTGAATGTGGATCTGTTGTATCTTTTTGATGAAGTCAAATGAGTTTTGGACGTGCGTGATAGAGTTTCCTGTGAAAGGATTCAGTTCTTTGGCGAGAAAGCGTGCTAGGTTGTAAGTTGGTGAGTTTTTTGCGCTGACGATCGGTCTGAGTGGAATGTTGTTTTTGTGGATTTTTGGGAGTCCGTAAAGTCTTGGAGAGGTAGGATTAGTAGGTATTAATTTAGATATTGTTTGGCTGTCAAGTTTAGAGTCTTTTAGAAGGGTTTTTGTTTTGCTGACTATTGTTTCTTAGGATCTTTTTTAAGTTTTTCATATGTATCGTCAGTTAGAAGGTCCATGATTTTATTGTTATAGTCTTCTTTATTCATTATTACTGTTGTGTTGCCTTTGTCTGCGGGTAATATTATGATGTCTTTATTCTGGTTAAGTTCTTTAATTGCTGTTTTTCTTGTTTTGTTAAGTTTGAGGAAGGGAGTTGGGCTTGGCGTAAGATGTTGGCCGTCCTACGACGTATGTCATTCGGTTTTTCGGGTGGAAAAGTATATATTGTGGATTCCAAATTACTGATGGTTTCTTCTTTCGGGATTTTGGAGGGAGCTACTGCTCCCTCCCAAGCAATAAGAAAATACACTCAAAAAAACAAGTCAACACAACCCACTAAAGAAAGAGAGAGAAATAAGACCATAATCCTACCCTACATTAAAGGTATCACAGAACAAATAGGAAGAATTCTCAACAAACACAACATCCAAACCATATTTAAACCACCTGCAAAAATAGGACAACTTCTAAACAATCCTAAAGATAAAAAGGCACCTCTCAGTGATCCGGGAGTATATAAAATCCCTTGTTCTTGTGGCAAAGTCTATATTGGAGAAACCGGGATGGCGGTGAGCCAACGTGTAAAGGAACATGAGAGTAAAGTCAGGCTAAAACATTTCACGCAATCAGCACTAGCTGAGCATCATATTGAAACAGGACATAGCATTTTGTTTGAAAAAACAACCGTCATCGTAAAAACGCAAAATATTTTTCGAAGAAAACATAGAGAAGCAATCGAAATCTTAAAACACCCTAATAACATCAATAGGGACAATGGATATAATACCAATCCGATTTGGCTTTCCGTCGAGCAGTCCCTACCATGGGGCGCTCTGGTCAATTACAGGCATCGTAGAGAATATATGTAAGAACAACATAACCTGAAACTTCAGTTTCAGGTCAGCCCTGAAGAAGTGAACTTCAATGTTCACAAAATGTCGGCAAGCTCGTAGTTTTGCACACGATTGAAACCCGAAAAGCTTTAAATTTTAAATTTAAATTTATCATAATGAATCATGGTGAAAGCATTAAATCTATTATTGAAGAACTCTACGGGGAGAGTTTTCTTACTAAAACTAATACTTTTAGTAAGCTCAGGTCTTCTCAAGCTAAGCTACTAACATCTTTAGCTTTCTTAAAACGGTGTAGGGACAATAATATCGTCCCAAAATTCTTACAGTTGAAAAACCATTTGGGAACATCTAAATCCAAATCAATTCTACATAAAACAAGTTTGCTTCTCTTAAAAGAAAGAATACAACATACCAAATTTGTCTTGCACACTACCTCCAAAAAACTATTAAAACTTCACCTTTTCCTATCAAACACTCTCAGATTTGACATTTGGTCTACATTGGACCGCATATCATTTGAACAATCCCAACGGATTAAAGATCTTTCTACTCAAAAAAAAAAATAAAATTTGACAAATTACTTCCAGTAAGGCACGAACCACTA
>CAKNWW010093425.1:0-10459 GCA_932074435.1 Andricus kollari | reverse complement strand
GGATTGAGTAGTTCAGATAATTATTTCATTTACACTTTCGAGAACTAGAACCGGTCTACCGGGGCAAAGTTGTCAATAAAGTTAGATCAAATAATTATCCAAGGTATTTACGTCTTCGACAACTAGAACCGGTCTACCGGGGCAAAGTTGTCAATAGGACTGAATACGATAATTTACAAGCACTCATTTGTGTTCAAGCCGCTTACAGGGAGATAGAGGAGTCAACTCCTCTACCTGGCTGCGAAAGCGATTGCTCACAAAAGAAAGCAAGAACGAAGAAATATGTCTCTCTTTTCAAAAAGAGATTGAAAGATAGAATTTGTCGAGAGTCCGTTAGACGGAAATAATATTTTGAAAATAGAAGGTCGAGTCGGCTTTGAGACGCTCTTCCTTGCTCACCCTGTGTGTTGCGTAATAGCGCATACCTGAGGATGGAAGCTTCCGTAGCCCAGCTCAGCGATAGTAGAGGTGCTCGGACGGCACCTCTAGGGATTAAGCCTTATTACCTGATTGACAGATAATAAGACTTACATTATAACCAAAGAATAGGGTAATAATAGTAGTATAATTTTGTTGTAATCCACCTGTGTGTACTTTTAGCATAATATTTAGATTTCGGGTTGACCACAGGGAAAACACCCATTAAAATATCCTTATTTTAGAAATTGTCTCTTTAGGGAGAGAAAGAGTATAGAGAGAGAAAGGAAATAGCTTAGAAAGCAAGGCTTGCCCTGAGCGCAGCTTGCATTATAAAATAAAAAGATTTCGTTTTTAGAACAATTCTCACCTTTCTTAATATCATCATTATGTTTATTGCATTATCGTAAGAATTATTATTAACAATTTAGCTTAGGGTTGAGAATCCATTTGTAAGAATAGTTTAGATAGGATTCTTGAATAAAACGATTTTTGATATAAAAAGAGAATCTTAGCCTTTCTCCATGCGGAACCCATTTATTTAATTCATTTCTTTTATTTTTACCGTCTGAATAATTCATTTAGTTAATTAATTAAGACCATTTAGTTAACTGCACCGGCATACAAAAGGCTGGGGGTTACAATTGGCGCCCAACGTGGGGCATGCGAGTTGAAAAAAGTTTAAGATTCTTTAATTAAAAATAAACTTTTCAAAAATGGATGAGAATACTAAAAGACTTGTCTACGCTTTCTTTAAGAACAAATCATTCAAAAAAAGTATACCTTCAACCACCTACGAGCCAACGTGTAATGCCTCATAATATGGAGGATTTAGATCGTATGATTGAACGTATGAATTTTGAGAATGATACGAAAAGTATGGAAAGGTTGGAGAAATGGCTTGCGGAGCGAAAACAAGCAATGAATCAATAACTTACAAATCTACTTAGTCATCGAGACATTAAAGACGCAAAAACAATTATTGTGAGAAAATGGGTGATTTGTAAGAAAATGAAACAAAGTGGACACGCGAGTGCAACGATAAGTGCTACGTACGAACAATACATTCTGATAATTGAATGTGACGGGCACATTTCGGTTGTCTACGGGACGAAGATTTTTATTCGCGAGTGTTACGTTCTCATCGACGAATTAAATCAAAAATTGACAATTGAAAATAATTCTGTCTTCGCGTTTAATGGACGATTTTCTGCAATCCGTACGTGGAAACAACGAATTGTTCTTAAGAGTGAGACTCTGAACTATACAGTGAATCACAAATACACGGTTGTGCGAACGTGGAAAAAGTGAAGTGCAATTTCACGAACAAAGACTAAAACAAAGTGAAATAAACATTAAATTGAAAGACTTTTTAAGCTTCAGTTAACTCTTATAAAAAATAAAAAAAAAAACTTTAAATAAAAAACGCGAGTGATTTGAATAAATAAAATGAGTAGAGCGAGTCAATATTGGGAAGTAGTACGTCCGAGAGCATGTGACAAGGACTACCTGATTGAAAAATCGCTGTCGGGACCGCCCAACGACTGGTGGTTGGTTGTAAAGCCCGGCATTACAGACTTCGAGAGCTTCGTAGAAAAGTTTGAACTCAGGTACTGGGATGAGTTTACACAATACGAGGTTAAGAAAAAACTGAAATTCGGACAATTTCAAATTGGAAAAGATAAATCCCGGGCAGATTACGCGACGAAAATGTTTGCCAATGTCAGCGAACTCGTACCTGCTCCAGAGCACAAAGAGATAATAACGAAATTATGGCGTCATTTTAATGATGAGATAAAATATGCAATTATAGGACGGGGGATTAACAATTGTGAACGACTCATCGAGCTTCTGGAGGAGTTTGATAACATGGGAAATTCCAACAAGAGCTACAACGACAATCGTGAGTGGAAAAATAAAAATACAGCACGAGAGTCACCTCCACAAAACAACGGAACATGGAGAACGAATTATAGCGGCCCGAGTCGTCCAGTAAATTATAATCCACATGTAAATAATCCCACGACATATAGGACCAATGGAAACCCAGGATTCAAGCCCCACACAGGTGCTGGGGGCAGCAAACGCAAAATGGAGGCGGTTCTTGGAGGCAACCGACAAATCAGCCGACGTACAAAGTGCAAAATGTCGAGATTGAAGACCAAGAAAATGAAGCAAGTGAAGAGTATCTGCCAAAAGACTCATGTGAAGAGGCGGGAAACGATCTGGAGCCACGCCAGTAAAAATTAGGCCAATGAAAACTGACGTGGCAAGTGACACCGTTTACACGGCCCACATGCTCACTAACATACGTGAGGAACTGACAGAGGAACCCGGAAATACTATGCAAAAGAAACGATCCAAGTGCTACACGGCAAATATCCAAATTGCCGGCATACTGACAAAAGCGCTCATAGATACAGGTGCAGAAATTACCCGTATTTCTGAGGACTTCCTGAATGGAAACAAGGAGCGATTCAGCCGCTATCCTTGTCTACCGTTGGCAGGTGTCGCAGTGGCCGGTCCTTTGGGGGGCAAGGCTGTACGCTTAAATCGACAAATCTACGCAGATGTACAATTACCTACCACCACCATCCAATTAGCATTTCTTATTGTACCACGCCTCTCGAGGACGTGCATAATCGGAATCGACGTATTGGATGAGTACAAGACTAACATCGATCTAAATACAAAAACACTCACCTTCCCCCACCTGCTAGGACAACCCATCGTCCGAATCTTGCAAGATGAAAGCAAGAACACGCAAGATGGAGATTCATGCATTGGGACATCTCACCATCCGGGGCGGAGAGGAAGAGAACGTCGCAGCACAAATGGGATCTACAAAAAGAAAGTCCCAGGAGGAATCAGAAGAAGTACCTCGTAAAACTCTTAAAGGCCGGAAAATCGAGGCCAAGAAATCGCAAGAGGGCTTAGATGAAATACGAGGGGATGCTAGACAGGCGATGAAAGATAAGGCTCAACGACTCAGGGAAGAAGAGCGCCATAGACTCCCCGCAGGGCACGGCGAAACAACACCTGGCGAGACAAGGGAGATGTGGGACAACTATACTCTTTGGAACCGAGGACAGGAATGGCCACTGACAGAGGACTGGCAATTCTTAGAAAATCGGCCACTGAGGAATCCCCATCAAAAAAATAGGGAAGAAAACCGAAGCATCCGATTGAACCTCGATGGAACTCTCCGGAGAAAATGGGAAACATATCCGTGTGTCGAGGAAATCCGAACGAGGAATTTGAAGAACGATCGCTCAAAAGGAAAAATAGGGACCATCACGCTCGATTAGGCCAACAAAAACCTAAGCATTTTTGTAAAATTAGGCAAGTAAGAATAATATAGATTAATTTACATTTTTTAAATACATATTTCGCAATTTTATCATGTGCCATCGAACGTGCTTGCTCTATTTTGGGGGCAGTTGTAACCTGCGAGTTACAGGGGTAGCCTAAAAATAGGCAAACGTTTTATCTCCTGCGTAATCCTTCAGAAATGTTGCATCACACAGGAGAGAGAGCAAAGCGCAATTTTTATTGCAATTTTTATTATATATTCTCGACGGACCTATAGAAATTGTTAACTTGACCAAAGCTCAAATCTGATTGGTCAGTTAGATTTTACCTACTTTCATGCTTAAACTGTGATGCTTGAGTTCCACTTCGGTCTTCATTCGAAGTTTATTACTGTCACGGTCTTTGCCTGATTTTCGAAGTGCACGTCTTGGCCAGTTTTCTCGGCAGCTGACTAATATAAGGCAAGAAGAAGCTTACTTCGCTCAGAAGAATATTTGCTAATAGCGAAGTTTTCCAAAAAACAATAATAAGGTAAGTGATCTAAACTAATTTAAACAATTTTCAAAATATTAAAAAAATATGTTTATATATGTAAATAATTATACGTTTTTTCAATTTTCACAAATTTTTTGTCATAAAGTTAATTGACACATTCATTTTCAACTCAAGCTAATTAGACCTCCTATTAGACTCATAGATGCAACAGCTTTCGGGGTAATTATAGTTTCCATGTCCATAGAAAAATTTGGCGCCAAAAGTAACCGCATCTCTATGGAAACTTTCTCAATTTGTTAGTGTAATACGAGTACTGAAACTCATAAAATTGGAGTGTTTGACAAACCTTTTGCTCCTATTTCAGGTATTGTTAAGCCTACTTTTCAGTAACCTCACAGATCCTGGCTTACCTGAACTCATCCGATCCTTTCCTTCGTTTAGAAATTGCATACTATAAAATGAGAGAATTTTTTGAAGCGCTCAAGTTAAAATCATGAAAATATACATTTCTCCCATATCTTTATCTGTTCTGCATATGCATACTTTTATAAGATTTTAATAGATTGAATTCATTTCAAATCGAGCAAGCAGTCCATGCTCAAGTCACAGAATTATTTGTCACTTAGATTTGTTGTTTTTCAAAGGGAATAAGATGACACGTATCTTGTAATGCTTTGAAATTTATTTGAATTCAAATTTCTAATGCCATATTTTTAAAGTTGCCCAACAAATTTTTCAAAAGTTGACCTGGGAAACGTGGCAAAGTTCTATAATTTTTAAATCCGACTTCTGTAGCAAACTTGCAAATTGAATTTCTTCCCCCTGTTTTCAAGGAAATTTCCCCTTTTCTAGTTTTTTATCATAAATGCAAACTGATTGAATATAACTCAATAAGAAAACTCAATGATTTGGTTGAATATTTAATTATTTTGTTCAAAATTTAGTTACTTCGTTAATTCGTGTATTTTGTATAAAATTCCCCTTTTTCTCGTTTTTAGCTTAAATGCAAACTGAGTTAGTAGAATGCAATAATAAAATCCAACTATTTTTCGTTGAAAGTTACTTATTTTTAATTAAAAAGTCTAATATTATATTTTTGGTTGAGAATTCATATTTATGGTTAATAATTTAATTACTTGCTTGAATATTTAATTATTTTGTTGAAAATTCAACAATTTTGTTGAAAAGTCATCCTTTTTGTTTGAAAATTCATCTGTTTTGTTGAAAATACGTACTTTTGAGTTGAAATACTATCATATTGCACTCATCTTCTATGGTTCAAAATTTATCCATTTTCTTGAAAATTCGTTTTCTCTGGTTAAAAATTAATTTTTTTAACTGCAAAATTTAACTTCATTCATGTATTTATTGACAATTCGTCTATTTTGTATAAAATTCCCCTTTTTCTCGTTTTTAACTTAAATTCAAACTGAATTAGTAGAATGCAATAATAAAATCCAACTATTTTTCGTTGAAAGTTACTTCTTTTTAATTAAAAAGTCTAATATTATATTTTTGGTTGAGAATCCGACTACGGAATACATATTTTTGGTTAAAAATTTAATTCCTTGGTTGAATATGTAATTATTTTGTTGAAAAGCCATACTTTTTCTTTGAATCCTATAGTAGAACATACCTGATCTGAAATGGACTCGGTCCAAAAATGTTGTGTTTTCCGCCCACCCTACTATATTCATATCAATTTATTTTACTTTGTTCCGTAATCTATTGTGCGCTATAATTAATGTGCGTTTTTCAGGTATTTTTAGAATGTACCTTTGTCGATTCTGCAATCATCAAACTAATGAATTGATGAGTCATATACATCACCATAAATACCATAAAAGTTTAACACAAGATTTTTACTGTGGGTATAATGGCTGTACAAAATACTTTAAAAATGAAAAAGTATTCAAAGTTCATTTGAAACGTTCGCATAATCTGATATATAATAGAAAAATAGAGTGGGTAGAGCAATTTTGTACACCAAGTGCCAAAGGTACATTCATTTGCGAAATAAATTTGTGCAAACAAGAAGTATATAATTATAAAAATTTTATAAAACATTTAAAGTCACACATTCGAAAAAAAATGAACGTTAGATGTCCATTTCAAAAATGTAATAAAGCATATAAAAATATTAGCTCATTTACAGGGCATATATCTAGATATCATAGAAGGTCTTTAACTGACAGTGATGAATTAAACGAGCAAGCCGCAAAATGTGAGGCGGACGCATCACAATTGCGAACGGTTACTGAAGTAGATCTTGAAAATGTTGAACCTAATTTTAACCCTGATGATCCAAGTAAGGAAAAAAGTGAGGTTCAAGAACAAAGTGAAAATGATTTGTTTTTATCTAATTTAGCATTTTTGTACTTGAAGCTGGAAAGTAAATTCCTAATACCTGCAAACACTATTCAGTACCTCATATCTGAAATGGAAAATGTTCACATACAAGGCTTAGATATTTATAAAAAAAAATTGCGAGTATTTCTCTTAAATGAAGGTATTTTACCTGATAAAATGGATCTGATATTAAACGAATTAATTACGGCTGACCCTTTTCTTAAAAATAATCAAAAACTGAACAGTCAATATCAGAGAAAAACCTATTTTAAAACGAAAAATGCATATAATGAACCAGAACAAGTATCTTTAGGTAAAATTAACAGTCAAGAAGAATATTTCCATTACATTCCAATTGCAGAAACTTTGAAAAGTTTATGTAAAGATAAGTATTTGCAAGATCACTTTGATACAGTTGAACAAGTAAGTGATCCGACTGTACTCCGAGACTTTACAGATGATGAAGGTTTTAAAAAAAAACGAGTATTTTCAAATGCATCCAGTTAGCGATATCGAGGACCATCTTCATACTGATCGACACATGTTTTTGCTAGGTAACTTTCCCTATAGAACAGTTGACTTATATGAGGAATCGCTAAAAAAAATTGGTTCAAATTCTAGTCATTGTGGAATCAAATTCAATTCTTGCTTCAATGAACTGCAAAGTTATCATGTTTGCTCTCCTGGTCTGCCTCCATGTTTAGGACATGACTTGATGGAAGGTGTTGTGGCCTATGATCTTGCACTTTTCATTTGTTATTTCGTCAAGAATAAGTGGTTTAATTATTCCGAACCCAATTCTAGGATTCAAAATTTTCCCTACTCCAATGAAGATGCACGTGATAAACTAGTGAAAATACCAGGTTATTGTGACAAAATTCCTGGTGGAGCTTGGCAACTTCGAACGCTTCTTAATCTCATGCCTTTAATTATTGGAGACAAAGTAAAAGGCTTTGATGATCATGTGTGACATTGCATTATTTTGCTCATTGAAATAGCCGAAATTGTTTGTGCACCAAGCATACATCGCTGATATTTGCCTTATTTACAGGTTATCATAAATGAGTACCTTTCTTTAAGAATTCAGTCATTTGAAACAAACTTACGTCCAAAACATCATTATTTATCACACTATCCCTATCTCATTATTCAATTTGGGCCATTAATGAAAGTTTGCACACTAAGATTCGAAAGTAAACACACTTACTTTAAAAGAATCGTTCGATCTTCACGAAACTTCATAAACGTCACAAAATCTATGAGTGAAAAACATGAACTTTTTCAAAGCTTCCTGCGATCAGGATCTGATATGAGAATGGTAGTTGAAGTTAAAGGTAAAAGTTTCTTTCTTCCTAGTGTTTATTCAAATGCAATACAGAAAGCTGTAAGTGATACTTACTCCAATCTAACTTCTTTAGATGAATGTTGTGTAGTTACCTTCAAGGGGAGGGAGTAAAGAAAAGGCGATGCTGCAGTCAGCAGACAAGATTCTTATCAATTTAATGTTGAAATAGGAAGAATTTGTCTTATTTTATGTGATTCTGAGGATAATATTTATTTTGTTTTGGAAAAATGTGTGACATCTTTCAATCCGAAACTTCGTTCTTATGAACTACAACCTTCCAGATGTTATGAATGTTTGAGTATTAATGATTTAATAAATCATTCTTCCCTTAAAATTTACTTATTGGGCAGTACATCTTGTGTTAAATTAAGGAATGGTTTGGTTGATCAGCGTATATGCTAATTAATAATGGATTTTGGAAGAAGGACTATAGTTGCGGCACTGAAAATGTAATGATTGTTTAAAGACAAATATACTGGTTATTTCCAAACATAATTTATGCGAAATATTAATATTATATTTTAAATTTTTCAGTAAGATGCCCCTGTTTCGAATACTTGAAGAAGGCAGAAAAAGATCGGGTTTCATTACTTGCAATAACACGTTAGCTGAAATTCTTGCTTTAGGAAGGCAACATTTCAAACTAGAGGCAGAAGAATATTCAGTAAATTTCCTTAGTTACTTTCTCAGTCATCTTATAGTAGTATTTATAAATTATAACTTGGAGTATATTTATTCAATTTAAAATTTTAGGTAGTCTTGGCAGAATGTGGTACACAAATAACAAACGACGAAGTCTTAGAAAGCTTGTTGGAAGATTTGGCTCAATCTAAGGATTGCTCAAATGTGGATTCTTCAACTCCATCTACTCCTTCAAAGTAAAGATGGCTAAGTCTGATGTTCGTAGAGGCATGGAAGAAAAACTGGAAGAATTTCGCATGGAAGTTGGAACGCCACGAATTGATGAATCGACTCCTATAATATTAGTGCCACCGCCAACGCCGCAAAACTTCATCTTTGAAAATGGAAGACTTGAAGGTATTTATTACGTTTATAGATCTGTATATTAAATCATCATATATATATGTAAAAAATGTCTCCAATAATTTGTTCGTACTATTAATATAAATATGAAAAATATCTGTTGCAGCAAACATTTCATACGAATCGGAGGTAATTTCAAGTCCACGCAGCTCAATTGCTCAATTGCCTTGGGCAAAATTTCCGGAAAAGTTACTGGAGGTATGCGAAAGAGGACAATGTCCAGAAGATACAGGTCGACAGAGCATGGTTTGGACAGTAGCTGCTTTCCTTGTGCATAAAGTTAAAGCTACTTCAAGAGGTGCTGCTAAAAAAGCAGCTCAGCAAATAGTAAGAAGATTTCCTGTTTCATTCTTGGATAGGATAGGAAATGTCGTAGTCGGAACGGATGGATCGGAAAGCCTGCGTTTACAAATATATAACAGGATGTACTACTACAAAAAAATGGAGGAAAACAATAATAAAAGAGCAGCTGAAGACGAAGAAGAAGTTGTCAAGCCACCAAAAAAGCAAAAAAAAAGACTTTGCATATGACGAATATGGATGCGTTGCATACGCACCACCCATTCCTTTAAATGCGAATATTGATGAATTGAAGGCTTCCCAAATTTGGTTATCTGAAGAAGCCTTAAAATCACAAGTTCAAAGAAATGATGATGAAATAAAGGACGAATTATCAAAAACACTTCATTTATCACTGGTTGATATTAATGGCCGGACAGACACAATTTTAGGGTGTTTAAATGATTGGCCATTATTATTAGAAGAAAAATATGCCCTACTTCATGCCACAAGTGTCTTAGGAAAGGATATTGAAGAGGTTTGGAGCAGAAATTTAATGTTATATACATCTATCCACACGCACATGCATATGACCTATAGCTCTCAAATAAAATCAAAGAAGGTCTTAGATGAAGTTAAAGAAAGCGGTAAGAGATTGAAGAAAATTTTAAATGAATCCAAGGATGGTGCTAAAGTCTTGCAGTGTGAAACTCCATTAGTCCTGGACGTATTTTTACTTTTGGCGGAATACTTTGGAGAGGAAGAATCGTTGCTGCTTAGATGCGTCGATGTGAGTATTTTTCAATTATCCCATAGACTAATAACAATATATTTTTTAAATAATAGTAACACACTTTTAATCATTATAATAATTTTATTCACAGAATACATTGAGTGAGGAAGAAGTGAGAAGTTTAATTGAGAGTGCATCGCCAGTGTTAATAATAAAAGGTATATATTTGTTCACTATAAATCTTTACACACTGTAGCTCTGTTTTTTTAATTAATGAATTTTTGAGTATACTTCACAATATAATGTTTGCCTTTTTTTACAGGATTGAGCATGTATGACGTCAATGCTACATGCTTCGTAGCTATTGAAAAAGAAATTTTGTTTCGAACAAAAAACGTTTTGACGGGCATGCTATTGACGTTTCTCAGCTACTACATGTGGGGCATAATTTCTCAAGTGTACCCACCTCGAAAATGAAAGTGGTC
>CAKNWW010093373.1:0-12913 GCA_932074435.1 Andricus kollari | reverse complement strand
CTTCTTGACTTCGAGAAACGAACCATGTTCGTTATCGAATTTTCGGCACCAGCTGACAAAAACATCATAGCCAAGGAGAATGAAAAGAAACAGAGGTATAAAGAACTTATAAGGGAGTTGCGACGGCTATACCCGGAATATTCCGTTAAGCTTATCGTCTTGATCATCGGCGCTCTTGGAGGTGCCAAGGTTTCACTAGTTAATAGCCTGAAAAGCATCCCTGCGTGTTAAGAAAATGCTAAGACACTTGCGTGGAAATTGCAGAAGGTTGTCGTCCTTGGGTTGCTCCGTGTCCTAGGGTGCACGCGAGTTTTGCCGGATCATCGTATTGAATTCGTCGCAGACTGTAACCACCTATCTCATGGTCGTGAGATGTGGTTGCAGCTGAAATTTTACCGCGATTTCGCTTGGAGCGGGTGCAATTTTTCAGATTATACCTGCTCCCAGCGAAATCCTGCGGTTGTCCTTATGACAAACTTTTAACTCTATATATATTCAAAAAAATAAGGTTTAACAACCACCGCAGGGTCTCACTGGGAGCAACTACCATCTAAAAATGACACCGGCTCGCAGTAGGACCGCGGTAAATCACATTCATGGCATCGTATCACAACCGTGAGATAGGTGGTCACAGTACATGATGAAATCAAAACGACAGGCCGGCGAAACCCTCATGTATTTTGAGGACACGAAGCGACCCAAGGCTGACAGCTTTTTGCATCCATTTCGCAAGTACCTTGGCATATTTTTGGCACGCGGGTATGGCTTTAAGGTTACGAACCAGTGATAGTTTCGCACCTCCAAGAGCACTTATCACAAGGACAATTACTTGTACCGAATATTTTGGGTACAGCTTTTGCAGCTCCCTTTTAAGGTATTGATACCTCTCCTCCTATATATATATATATATATATATATATATATATATATATATCAGGTTATAGTATGGGTTTGTTATTACGACTTAATAGACTGGCTTTGCTGGATCATGATCAGAAACCCTTGCACGGACAGTATTGATAACATCTTCCATCAGACATTATATTCTGTCTCGTCAGGCATTGCACGTGGCCATCAGCATTGCATCCAACTACAGTCGGGCTTGTCAATAAGAGCGGTACGGGGCTGTAGGGGAAGGAATTTCCGAGAAGTGTGTTACCCCCACTCTACACCGAAAATTTCGCTCGTTTGAAACGTAAGCGGGTCTCTCAATAAGAGCGCTTTGACAAAAATTAAAAATTTCACGGTTCGATAAATAACAAACAATGCACTTTTTATTATTATTATTTTTTAAATCGTTGCGTTAACAGAACGAGAAAGTCATTAATAATCAAACTTCACCGAACGCTCTCATTGAGAAGCCTTGAAATGAATCCGGTGGCAATCAAAACAAGCGTAGCAGTAGGGGTACTGCACAATCACGGATTAGGGGAAGCGCTCTTACTGAAAACCCTCTTATTGAGAAGCCCGACTATACCAGTTTTTATAGATTTTCTGGAGAATCCATGCGAGCATAGGTGGTAGGAGCAAACTGTATCATTTTATCATTCTTTAATTTTACTAGCTGTGAGTTTGGTCTGAAATTGTGTATAACCTTAACTGGATGAGATTGACAGGTATGATAAGCGGGTGCTTACCAGCCAATGCTATTTGGGTTGTGAGACTTTTCTTGTATATATTTATGATACGCCGCACTCGAGTTATCTAAATAGTGGGTTGAATAGCCAAAACATGAGAGGGAAGTCAGTTTCGACTTTCGCTCTATTATGGTATTAGTGACGTCTAGGTAATTACAAATTAACCCCTTTTTATATTGATATATGTATAAATACAACAGGGCACATTAATAGCTATTTATAATACAAGTGCTCAAAACAGGTAATTTTGTATGCGCATTAATTTCCCAGGGCTAAGAATTGAACGAGAATGGTGAACGCAACACAGTGACAAGAGCCCCATAACATAATGACCAAAGTCAGCCGGTGTGCAAAGTTTTTTATCTCGAAAGTTTGGATGCGCAAATTCACCCATAGGTTTTCCAAATAATAACTGTATTTCAATGTGCACATGCGCCGGTATTATTCAAACATCATCGAATAAAATAAGTTACTTTGCCCATCATTAATATCGAACCCCCACACTCTGCTTCTTTGACCTGTGTTTTACTATTTGTAAATGCATGAAAAATATTATTTACATCTGTGACTTACCGGGATGTAGCCATCAGGTTGAGGTCTTTCTGAATTTCTAAACAAAAAGAAATATCATCAGAACATTGTAAAATTCGTAACATTACACTGCTGAAGTGTTAGAAAATTTAGCAGTGTTGACTTTGCTTTGTACCTGCTCCTTTCCGGAATGACTTACTTCTTTGGCATGTTGTCATCAACGTTCATTTGGCTTGAATCTGTTTCCTCCCATTGGCTGCTAACATTGGACAATTCTGAAATTTGAAATTTCAGGTCACAAATTGACTCACAGTACGCATTCGCGCAATGAGAAAACGAAACGTTATAAATGAAAATTTTGTAAAAATCTTGAAATTCATGTATTCTTCAAACTTGCTTATTGTTCTAAAAATCTGTGCTAAGCCTGCACAAGGCCTGGAAAATCACGAAAGTAAATTCTCTTTAGCAAAAAAAGCGTAATTTATTGCGTCATAAGAGTTCTATTAATGTTACAAAACTTAACAAATTAGGTAGTTCTTATAGAAGCATTTCAAACTTTTTATTTTATGTAATATTAATTGTCCAAAAGCAGTTCTATTTATTAAATAGTTTTAAATGAAGGTCAATATACAAAATTTCGGTATCCTTAGAGATATTGAATAAGCGCTCTATTGATAAAGCGTCATCTACGAGCAAGCGTGTCTGACGGAAGCTAGCGAGAGTTCGCGCTCTCCGGTCAATCGAATTCTCCTTCAATCGAGTAGTCTTTCGGAACTAGAATGACTCTATGTATATTAGGGTGGTTCACAAAAAACATGTTTTTATTTTTCGGTGGCCGTATCGCGAAAGTTTGTTTCTCTGGCTGAGATAATGCACTCCTAACTTTCTCAGATTATAAAAAATTTATTTAGAGGGCGCGAGCATCAAATTTACGTAAAAATTGAGATTTTCGTAGTTTTCGATTTTTTTTAAATATACATATTTGTTTTTGAGAAATATATTATGAATAAAAGTTGTAGCTAATACAAAGGACAAAACTTTCACTTTGTGTCCGATTGAAAAAAAATTACTTGGCGCCAGTAAAAGTCATAAAAAGTACGATTTCTTATAAAGAGAGAAATCGATACCTGCATGTTGCAAACACCTCTCTTGGAGTGATCGTCTAAAACGGCCACTCTTGCGTTGGTCGTCTAAAAGAACCACTGTGTTTTTTGAGTTGGCCCCTCGTTTTAGGACGCATATTTACACGGCAAACAGCAGATAGGTTTAGTAATTATTACTCTCCGGTATAATAGATTATCTTAATAGTATTATATATTGTGTTACGACGCAGGAAACCCCGGCTTTGACGTCTGAGATGGAAACATCTGGATTCTCCTAAGGCGGTTTGGACTTATTCCTCCTAAACACCTGGGTCCTGATAACAATTTCTCCCCTGTAGAGATCTTAATTCCCTTTACCACAAACCTTAAACTTCTTGCATACTACACTCTTTCCTCAACGGCAGCTCTTTCTACTTTTAATGATACTCAATTATTTCTTCCTGACATATCGCAAGAAAACCTCATTAAAAAACTCTTCGCGGTAAAATCAAATGCTCAAGGTCCTGATGGTATTTGAATTAAAATGATTTTCCTTCTTTACTAGTCATTGGCCCTCATCTCTTGCACATCAATAACGCATCTCTACAGATGGGAATATTTCTTGATACCAGGAAAGAGGCGATAATTTGCCCGATACCTGGAATATCTAACCCTACCTCTCCCAAAGACTTTCTTCATATATCCATCATCTGCGCCTTATCTAAACCTTTCAAACGCATTGTCCATTAGCAACTTACGGCACACCTTGAAACTAACAATCCAATGGAATTAATTTAATTTGGGTCTAGGGCCGGACTGAGTGCACCTAAGCTTCGCTGAAAGTAACTTCTGATCTAAAACTGTCAATTTGTAAAAGGGAAATGCGGATTGTTGTGGTCCATCTTGACTTTTCTAAGGCTTTTGATACAGTTAACTATATTCTACTATTGAATAGGCTAAAATCACTTCAGCTCTCAAATATGGTTGTTACATGGTTTGAATCTTATCTTAGTAATCGTTTTGAAATAGTGCATATTAGCAATAGCAAGCGGTCTGATTGTGGGCAGGTAAGAGTTCTGTCCCTCTGGGATCCACGCTGGCAACCTCGCCGGACCTATTACCACTTTGAGAGCTTACTCCAAAAGGTACAGGTGGATGTTGATCTGTTGGAAAAATGGGTCTTGACAAGCGGCCTTGACAAGCATATATGTGTACGCAAATATACATTCATGAAAGTAAATACATTCTTGCGCACACTCATATATATCTACAACTTAAGGATTTAAGTGTGACCAAGGTGCATTTCGAGCGTAGGATTTCAAGTGTTAAATAAGTAACCAAAAAGGAGTTTTCTAAAGTGGTATTGTGAAGCTGCGTTTCTAAATAAGTAGGGTTGTCAAGGCCCACTTTACCACCAGTTCTATATCCAGCTGTACCTTTTGGAGTGAACTTTTAAAAGTGGAAATAGCTCCGGAGAGGATGCCAGCGTGGATCCCTGAGGGGCATAACTCTTAACCTCCCCACAATCAGACAGCTGGCCATTGCTGATTTGCATTATTTCAGAACCATTAGTAAGATAAGATTCAAACCATGTAACAACCATATTTGAAAGCTAAATCTATTTGAGCCTGTTCAATAGTAGACTATGGATAACTGTATCAAAAGCCTTAGAAAAGTCAAAAAGGACTACAGCAACTCGTATTTCCCTTTCACAAATTGGCAGTTTCAGGTCAGGAGTTACTTTAAGTGAAACTTACGTGTACTATGCCTGGCCCAAACCCAAATTAAATTAAATTCATTGGATTGTTAGTTTCAAGGTGTGCTGTAAGTTGCTGATGGTCAATGAGTTTGAAAGGTTTATATAAGGCGCAGAGGATGGATATCGCCTCTTTCCAGGTATTAAGAAATATTTTCACCTGTAGAGATGCGTTATAGATGTGCAAGAGAATAGGGACAATGCTAGGTAAAGAAAGGCGAATCATTTTAATTAAAATACCATCAGGACCTTGAGCATTTGATTTTACCTTGAAGAATTTTTTAATGAGGGTTTCTTGCGATATGTCAGAAAGGAATAATTGAGTATCATTAAAAGTAGAAAGAAGTGCCGTTGAGGGAGGAGTGGTGTTTGCAAGAGGTGTAAGATTTGTGGTAAAGGGTGTTAAATGGTCTACAGGGGAGAAATTATTATCAGGAGCCAGGTTTTTAGGAGGAATAAGTCCAAATTGTCTTAAAAGAATCCAGATGTTTTCATTTGTATTCCTGTTTTTGTTAGAATTGAAATGATATTGATGGTAGAAATCCCTGATTTTAGTTTGTACTAAGTTTTTCAATTTAAGAAATACTACTTTTTTGCTTTAAGGGCATAGAGAGGCGCAAAGGAAAACGTTAAAAATCGATCGATTTTCACCCCGCTTCGGAACGTTTTCTAGCTATTTAAAATTATTCTGATAGGCATGTATTTTCTGGGAATAGAGTGTTAAAATCGGCGTACTCCGGGAAGTTGCTCCAGTTTGCCATACATGCGTAAAATCATATAAACCTTGCTCAACAGCTGAAGGTGGATTTAAAGACGATACTGGTTCCGGAGCGGGGCGAAAATCAATCATTTTCCAAGAATCCACCTTCAGCCGTTAAACAAAGTTTATATGATTTTACGCATGTATGGCCAACTTGAGCAGTTTCCCCGGAGTACGCCTGTTTTAAGCATGTATTCTTATCAAATATAAGCCTATTAGAGCAATTTCAGATAGCTAGAAAACGTTCCGGAGCTGGGCAAAAATCGATTGATTTCCAAGAATCCACCTTCAGCGGTTAAACAAGGTTTATGTGATTTTACGCATGTATGGCAAACTGGAGCAATTTCCCCGGAGTACGCCGGTTTTAAACATGTATTCCCATCAAATACACGCCTATTAGAGCAATTTTAAATAGCTAAAAAACGTTCCGGAGAGGGGCGAAAATCGATTGATGTTTAACATTGTCCTTTGTCAAAGGCTGAAGATAAAAATGTGATTAAAAAATCACCTTCCTATTGATACCTTTTTCAGTAAAATTCTTTTCCAGTCATAAGTGGAGAGGAACTCAAGAAATTCGGTTTCATTTGCATATGTGAGATTGCAAATGGACAGAGGAGTTATACGAGAGGAAGGATTAAAGGAGGACTGGTATTCCATAATGATAAGGGCATGGTTTGAGAGGAATGAGATTGACTGTTGAGTAAAAGAAATCACCTTGTCTAGATCGTGAAGAATCATCAAGTAAATCCGTCTACTGGAATGATCAGTGTGGTGGGTGGAATTATGGGGAACTATAGATAATATGGCAAAGCACATTACTAATTTTAATGAATGAGTTAAATTTTGCTAGCCATGATAAAAAATTACTCTGCAGTGGGGTAATTGGTAAGAGGGTTCACTCCTACCTGTACACCCCTTAAAGTGTCATAAATATAGAGACAGAACCCACTCCCTCTTCACTTATCTCCATCTCTACGGAAAAGTGTGCAATGGTTAAGTTCTAAGAGGCTAGAGGAATGTTAGGCGTAAGCCAGGTCTCGGACGCGGCTATGATAAGATAGGAACAAGACATAAAGTGATGTTTGAATTCGGGGTGATAGACAGGAATAAACTGAACGTTAACGTGACCAATAGTTAATGTTTCCATTTTGAGAATGATTGGTAAACTTTAAGTAAAGTTAACTATAAGAGTGTCTGAGATACGTTAAGAAATTAAACAAGCCCTTCTATAATGCTTAAGTGACAGAGACTGAAAAAACAAATTCCAGTTCACTGGGTTACATTTGAAAATAGGGCATAAGGCACATAAAAAAGTAAAAATTACACAGCCACACAAAAAAAAGTGTCCTGATCTGTGGACGCGACATTTGTTCGCCTATGGATTTTGATGCGCTGCATCCAAATCCGGTGTCAGAATTTGCCATACGCTTCAGCGTTTCACCCTAACCTTAAAAAACTTGGAAAATGAGTATTTCCTGTAATGGGGATGAGGCATATCAATTCTTATGTTTTTCGATGCACTGAATGTGAATTAGCTGTCAAAATTGATCCCACACGTTGTCCTTTAACACTCAACTAAAAAATAACTCAATAAAATGATGTAAAATTGTGATATACTGCCTTCAAGGCTAATTTTTTTTTGAAAGCCTACATCAGCGGAGTCTCATTCTTACAATTGACGTTAACTAACTTCAGCTAACCTAACCTAACCTACATTTACCTAACCTAACCTAACCTGGCCTTATATAACCCTTATATTCCATCGCAGATTCTACTATTCCGTCAAAAAGCCAGTATGGTTCCGTTGCCTACCGTCGCCACGTGGAGGTGCCCTGGTTACAGGCACAAGCGAAAAATGCTAAAAAGGTTGGCGATATCAATATATTCACCCATTCTTCCAGAAATCGTAAAATAGAAATTATAAAACAGGAAACTTCATGTTAATTTCGTTGTAAAGGCATTGCTCATGGCGTTAAAATTTAGGTTAGATGAGCTGACGTTAGGTCACGTCAATTGCAAGAATGAGACTGCTGATATAGGCTTCAAAGCAAAAATCAGCCTTCAAGGCAGTATATCACGATTTTATATAATTTTATTGATTTTTTTTAGGTTAGTATTAAAGGACAACGTTTAGGATCAATTTTAACAGATAATTCGCATTCAGTGCATCGAAAACCACAACAATTGATATGCCTCATCCACACAACAGGAAATGCTAATTTTTCGGAGTTTTTTAAGGTTAGGGTGAAACGCTGACGTGTAGAGCAGATTCTGACATCGGGTTCGGATTCAGAGCGTCAATATTCATAGGAAAACCCATGTCGCGTCCACAGATCACGACACTTTTTTTTTGGGCTGTGTTAGAAATCCAGTAAGCATTATAAAGCTTGTTATGTACAAAAAATGCACAAGAAAGGTTAATTTGCAGAAAATGTGCAAGGCTGAATTAGCGCAGTAAAAAATACAAAATTATTGATATTTAGGTTAAAATTTAAGATAATTCTTTCGGTCCAACTTAAATAACTCCTATTATCCCATGTCATTTTCATCAACTTTTGCAAAATTCCTCGAAAGATTTGTTGCACATAATATAGAATAATGAAAAATATCATGTCAAATCACATATAAAAATCATCAAATACAAATCAAATGAAGGTGAATAATTTTACATGTGAATCACATCAATATACATATTATAGAAATATCATACTAGCATCATATCATAGGCACATGGCAGTTGTATTACATTATAAGTATCATATATCATCATAGTAATAAGCTTGAAACAATATAATTAAAGGCAAAGCAACGAATCAAGTAGAATACAAATGGAGTCATAGTAGTTTTCAGAGTAGATTATTTTTCAGAAAGAGTTCATTTTTGGAGATTGAAAACGTGTCTCTTTTTTTCTCAGCAAGCTTAGGGTATTTAAAAGGACCGAGGAGGAAAAATGGGATCTGGAATGCCGAGAGAGGGGGAAAAAATAATAAAAAGATTCACGTTGAAAGAGGCACTAATGGTTTATTGCCACTCACATGGTTCGGCCACAGCCCGTGACCAGGTGGTGGCGATTTGTGTCGGGGGCGGAGAACCTGTTGGTTGAGAGGATTGGTTCTAACAAGGACCATTGATAAAACGCAGCTCGGAGAACTTTCCCAGTAGGCAAGTGGCCTTGCGTAGTTGTCGGAATATTCCAGGTAAACTTCCAGCGAGGAGTTGGCTGCAAGGCTAATCCGCACAGGACACCTCTTGGTGGAGTGGTGTCCTGCCGAGTGCGGAAGAAGACGGGGATCACGAGGTGATATCCGACAAGCCCGTTGCGCGACGATGTCGCGCTACTAAGGGCGATGCCTACACTTTATTTAGGACTTAAAGGTCATCAAAAGAAATAAGCCAGCAGGAGCCCTGGATGGCAGTAAAACAGCACCTTCTGAAGTAATGCGAAAGCGGTTCCGGGGGAACCTCTGCCAAGAGGAAAAAGGAGGTGGTATTAGTGGGTATTGCCGTTTTTAGGCTGAGTCCCACACTCAGTTTCTAGTCAAGTCATGATTAACTTAGATACAACTGGTGATGAAAGGGAGCACATTGCTACATTATCTATTTATTTATAAGTCTTGATGTTTAATTGAAATTACATTTAAGATACCGTGAGGTCTCCCCTGACCCCCTCTCTCTCTCTTACTAAAACTTTATGAAATTATGGAACGAACATACACTTCAATTCTATTATTTAAATAAAAATGAATCATTAATGATATCAGTTTTCAAAAATAAAATATGTTAAAGATAAGTACCTAGTCTCACAAAAAAACTTTGATAATTTCTGGCTCACGTTTGTGTAGCGTACGTTGACTCAATTAAACACTTGTACATGTAAATAGTATAATTTCGTTTATTCAAAAGCATATGGAAACTGCAATATATACATTAGGGCGGTTCACAAAAAACTTTTTTTTATTTTTCGGCGGCCGTATCACGACAGTTTGTTTCTCTGGGTAAGATAATACAGTCCTAATTTTTTCAGATTAAAAAAAATGTTTACATTGTTCAACTGTATATTTGTTGCGAATATAAGAAAATATAGATAAATGATATGCTGTGTATTTGTTGCAAATATAAGAAAATATAGATAAATGATGTGCTGTATATTTGTTGTAAATGTAAGAAAATATTAAATATATGATTTTATATCAGACGAGTAATATGTTATTCTCTCTTCCTCCTATTGATGCATGTTACCATTCTATAAAATTCCATTGATGGAAAACCCATTAAAAGCCTTGGTAAATAATTTTTTTTAATTTTTTTAATTTTTCTGGCGCCCCGGTTTTAAGTTTTTCACCTCATACCTATTATATATTTTTCACCTATTGTGTGCAGCAGATCTCAGAATTCTGGCGGTCCTTAGAAAAAATGTTTAGGGGTAAAATTATGCGCTTATATTCCGATACCTGCATGTTAAAAACACCTCTATTGGAGTCATCGTCTAAAACGACCACTCTTGCGTTGGTCGTCTAAAATAACCACTGTGCTTTTTGAGTTGGCCCCTCGTTTTAGCACGCATATTTAGAGGGCCAACAGCAGATAGGTTTAGTAATTATTACTCTCCGGTATAATGGATTATTTTTAAATATTTTCAATTCACGGCTTTCAAGGAATTCACGGAATTTAATTAATTCACGGATATTCACGGGATACAAGGAATTCAAGTAATTAAGGGAATTCGGGGAATTCATGAAATTCAAGCAATTCACGGCATTCAAGAAATTCACGGAATTTCACGGAATTTGAGAAATTCGCGTAATTCAAGGAAATCATGGAATTTATGGAATTCAAAGAATTCAAGGGATTTACGGAATTCACGGAATTCAAGGAATTCATGAAATTCACGGAATTCAAGGAATTAAATCGGTGCCCTGGTTTTTATTTTTTCGTCTCATATCTATGATATATTTTTCCCCTATTGTGTGGGGAAGATCTCAGAATTCTGGCAATATTTTGAAAAAATTGAAAACTACGAAAATCTCCATTTTTACTTAAATTAGATGCTCGCAACCTCCAAAATTTTTTTTTTATCTGAAAATTAGGACTGTATTATCTTACCCAGAGAAACAAACTGTCGTGATACGGCCGCCGAAAAATAAAAAAAAGTTTTTTGTGAACCGCCCTAATGTATATATTGCAGTTTCTATATGCTTTTGAATAAACGAGATTATACTATTTACATGTACAAGTGTTTAATTGAGTCTACATACACTACAAAAATATGAGTAGAAATTATGAAATTTTTTTTGTGAGACTAGGTACTTCTCTTTAGCATATTTTATTTTCGTAAACTGATATCATTAACGATTCATTTTTATTTAAATAATAGAGTTGAAGTGTAGGTTCGTTCTATAATTTTATAAAGTTTTAGTAAGAGGGGGAGGGGGCCGGGGAGACCTCACGGTATCTTAAATGTAATTTCAATTAAACATCAAGACTTATAAATAAATAGATAATGTAGCAATGTGCTCCCTTTCATCACCAGTTGTATCTAAGTTAATCATGACTTGACTAGAAACTGAGTGTGGGACTCAGCCTAAAAACGGCAATACCCACTAATACCACCTCCGCTTTCGCATTACTTCAGGATATGCCGTTTTACTGCCATCCAGGGCTCCTGCTGGCTTATTTCTTTTGATGACCTTTAAGTCCCAAACAAGGTGTACGCATCGCCCTTAGCAGCACGACATCGCTGCGCAACGGGCTTGTCGGATAACACCTCGTGATCCCCGTCTTCTTCCGCACTCGGCAGGACACCACTCCCCCAAGAGGTGTCCTGTGCGGATTAGCCTTGCAGCGAGCCTTGCAGCCAACTCCTCGCTGGAAGTTTACCTGGAATATTCCGACAACTACGCAAGGCCTCTTGCCTACTGGGAAAGTTATCCGAGCTGCATTTCATCAACGGTCCTTGTTGGGACCAATCCTCTTAACCAACGGGTTCTCTACCCCCGACACAAATCGCCACCACCTGGCCACGGGCTGTGGCCGAACCATGTGAGTGGCAATTAACCATTAGTGTCTCTTTCAATGTGAATCTTTTTATTATTTTTTCCCCCTCTCTCGGCATTCCAGATCCCATTTTTTCTCCTCGGTCCTTTTAAATAAATTAAGCTTGCTGAGAAAAAAAGAGACACGTTTTCAATCTCCAAAAATGAACTCTTTCTGAAAAATAATCTACTCTGAAAACTACTATGACTCCATTTGTATTTTACTTGATTCGTTGCTTTGCCTTTAACTATATTATTTCAAGCTTATTACTATGATGATATATGATACTTATAATGTAATACAATTGTCATGTGCCTATGATATGATCAAAGATATAAACCTAGATGCGGTGCGGGCTTAGTTACCCGGGATAAATATAGACGGCGCCATTCAAATTGAAAATAAATTATGCTTTGCAAAACATGGTTATTTTGATAAATACCAAGATAAAGTCCATAAATAATTTATATTACTGTTTCATATAATTTATAATAATTCTACATTGATTTCTTATAATTTACATTCTTTTATAAGTTATAATTTCTTTTACTCAACAATAATATATTTTTATTCAAACTGATTAAACTTTCAGTGCAATATCTACAAATAGTTCTTTAACATTCTTTAGTATTTATTTTTGTGGTCTGCAATTTCGATGGATTTTTCAGACTATTCGTCTAATGAAGTTCTGGACTTCTCGTATGTATTTTCCAATTTCTTAATCATTATATATTCTACATTTTTTATAAAAATAGAATTATAATTCCAAGTAGTATAGGAAAATTGTTCTTGCTGCTTTTATATGTTAAGACGGCAGTTCTAAGCCAGATTAGATTTCACACAATCAAAAAAAAAATTGAAAAGAATTTCACTAGAGCATTCATAAAAAATATCTTGTTCCACGAAATCTCTTTTAAAACAAACTCTGAACTATTATAATTGATACAGCTTAATGGTACGACTGAAAAATCCCGAATAATAAAATTCCCGACACTGTAAGCATCCCGAAATTATAAAAAAAAATTTTTATGTTTGAAGCTTTTTAAAATTATTGTTTAAATTTAAAAAAACATAATTTAAAAAATATATATTTCTGGATGAAAAGTTTCTTTGA
>CAKNWW010093264.1:0-13370 GCA_932074435.1 Andricus kollari | reverse complement strand
TTTCTCAATATCGACAATATTTTCTTCTAGATATTTTCCCTGAGCATCACATATTTCTTTTTGGTTGTCTACACGGCTATCTATTTTTTTTGTTAACGCTATCGCAAAAGAATCTACCCTGCTATCTAATTCCGTATGGGCTTTCTGACTTTTCGCATAGTTTTTTTGCATGGAAGCAAGGATATCATTATTTTTAGTAAATGTCTTATAAACGTCTTCTCGTAGTTTTTCTATATTATCTAAAATATTTTGTACATCTTCACCATTGAAATCTAATTCCTTATTTTGTAAGCTAACTCCCATAATTAACGGATTTATCGGATCAGTCGGATTATCACTAAGGTTGGCGTTCGATCCACCAGGATTTTCGGTTCGATCTTGGTTCGAACCATGCTCATTATTAATTTGTGAATCATCGGTTGATTCATTGAGCGATATTTCTTCGCTATTTTCCAAAGTAGATTTTGATAATTTGATTTTCCTAATTTCTCTTTTTTGAGGATTTTCCTCACCATCTTTCTTGTCTGCCATTTTTACAAGAAATTCTTTAGCTACCGGATTACTAGAAAGAATTTTATTTATTTATCCCTGAAGCAAGGTATTAATTCATTTTAAAAAAACTTCACGTTAAATTAAATAATTGCTTCAAGATAGATAACTTTCTTATCATTTACATGGAAGGATAAATTTTCCAATTTACATTTGTCACATTAATATTGTACATTTGACTCTCGATTTAATTATTCATTGAAGCAAGTTAATGAGTTATGTTTCCATCACAATGAAATCAAATAATTTTATAACTTTCTATTATGATTTTACAACCTTGCTGCGGTCGAGTACAATTGTGTACGTGTGACACACGGGTCAACGGACGGCGGGAGGTTCGGGTGACGCGACGCACCTGTTTCCTAATTATGCTCACGCTCGAAACTCTAAGCATGGAATCAATGAGAAGTTCCCAAATCTCCCTTCTTTCAAAAACTTTTGTGTCCCACCAGGGGTACCAGTTGTAGCATTATTCCACTTTGCAAATTATTTATCTTTAACAAGTATTCACTTTTAATCTACTTTAGTTGGTTTGATTCTAAATTTAACTGTATAGCTAAATCTTAGTTATAGAAACATGTCTACAACCGTTGATTTTTCGATGGATTTAATTTTCTCCGTTCAGGAAGTTGGTCCCGAATATATACATCGGCACCAATCCTGTAAGAGTATTAAACCTGAAATAAAAGATTTTGTTAGCGACAACGATTAAGATTCCAACTCCAAGTAAATTTACGTTATGAAAAAGGATGTGGGATCACAAAAGCGAACGAGAGATTTGTGGGGTTCCCTAATTTAACCTATCTTTGCCTTTTTTATCAGCTATTCCTGATTTCCAATATTATTTTACTTTCTCTTACTAATCTCGATTTTTCTTCAATTTCTGAATGTCCAGGATTATTTGTAATTCGTGGAATTTATCTCGCGAGTTTTCAAAAATGCATAATTTTGATTTGTAGATAAGACAATCTATTGGATGAGCTCCTGTATGTAGACAGGTTAAAAATCCAAATGAATTTCGATTCTTACAAACAAAATGAGCATTTTAACTGATTTTATTTCTTAGATTAGCAACCATAACGAACAAACAGTCAGTTTTACTTCAGAGATAAGAGGAATGGATCCTTGAGCTCCCGTATGTAAACGGGTTAAAAAAAGATTTTCTTCCTTAAACTCTTGGTACTCCTCTAGTTTTCATTTATCGGCTTTATTTTTCCTTTGAATCAAAAGATATCATCATCATTAAGTCGGGGCTTTAGAGAATTGGTTATTGAGCTCCCATATGAGAATGGGTTAAAAAAGAACCAATTTCATCCTGCGCCAATTTAACATGTTAATCACTTTTTTTTTTAAGTTAAATTTATTTATTTTCTATAAATTCCTGCGTATTAATTTGCTTTAGTGTTTTTTTATCGCACCTAATTCGCGACCTGTCACTTTAACGCAGCTGGTTTGAATGGGAGAGATCCCGTCCTGGCGAAACCTCTTCTCTTGATCGGTACCAAGCGCAGAGTGATCTACCTCGATCAGTCCTCGTATCGAGTGGGTCTCTTCATTCATCGGACTCGTTCATCCCCTCTTTTGCATTAATGAATGCGCACGCAATTATCGATTTTCCTTCGATTCGCACTCATTTCACGTAATAGCTACATTCTTCAAATATATATGTAACCCTTTTAGTTATGAATTTATGAAAGGTCATTCAGTAGCGTACCCTAAATATTTGTCTCCCATTCTGAATGAATATTTTTACTTTTAATTATACAAATATTCTGAACTGCTTCAGGACGAATGCATTACTTGAATTCAATACCTAAATATAAGTATTCTTAAACATAATTAATCTATAATTTCGTAGATATAAGTGAACAATTACGATTACTTAATAATTAGTAGTCATATACATATATAATATCAACTCTTCATATTGGACTATTTGAATTTCCCGCCGAGAGATTTACTAGTCAGATCAGTGTTTGGTAAAAGGGTCTTAGCGCCCTGGAACTTTAGTAACAAAAACGGTGCATACCGTTACACGTATAATACGTTTTCTACGTAATATACGTCGAAACCCGTAGAAAATCCTGTGGCAGGATTTGAATTTCGAGAATTAAAAGGACAGACAACTGTCGCAAAATGTCTACTCTGCTGAAAAAAGTTATAAAATATGAATTTAAATTGACTAGAAAGTCACACGTACCTAATTTATTGGTAATTATTCATCTAAAATGTATTTTTTATATTGAAAAGTTATATTATAGGTGAATATAAGTTAGGGTATAATGACACGACGCATGCACCACCTATTATTAGTTTTGAATAATGAAATCATACTTCTGCTTGCCGGCAGTGGCAGGCAGGCTGCCTGCAGAAAGTCCAAAAGAGTGAAAGAGATAGAGAATAGTCCGCTCTTTCACTCTTATGTACTTTCTACAGGCAGACTGCCTACCACTGCTAGCAAGCAGGTGTATGAAAAGGCCATCAGTCTTTTCCTAATACAGGGTGTCCAAGACTCAAGTGTCCGGACTTATATAGCTATATTACCATTAAAAAAATAAATTGAAAATTCCTTTTCCAAAAATTAGTTGAAGTTTTAGTTTTTGAGTTAATTAATGATTAAGCTGGACCAATCAGGAGCACGGTATAAACAGTCGTGCGTACGTGAGCGTGAGTCTAGCGCAGTGTTGTTGAGCGAGGGGAGAACAGCAGTCACTACACTTCTTTAGACTCCCGTTCACGTACGCACGGCTGTTTATACCGCGCTCCTGATTGGTCCAGCTTAATCATTTAATAACTCAAAATCTAAAACTTCATCTAATTTTTGGAAAAGGAATTTTAGATTTATTTTTTTAATGTTTATACAGCCATATAAGTCCGGACACTTGAGTCTGGGACACCCTGTATAAAGACAAAGATATATTATAATTAATAATAATCCATTAGTTATAGTTTGTCTTTGCCGCTCAAGACAAAGACAGAGTTACCTCTAAGCAGGGTTGCGTGTAAATTACCTACATAATTTACGTCCCTAGTTTCTTACATGTAATTTACGTTTTCAAGATGGCGACTGCGGTTATATAAAAAATAAACATAACCTCATTCTTTAATACACTGAAGACACTGACTGACTTGCTTGATAGCTTCTTAATTTATTAAAAATTGTTTAGAGGTGGCAGAGCCAGATCGTAGTGCTGAAGGATTTAAGTGTAAAAATTATTATTAATGAGAAAATTGATCCCCTTTCAAAATTCATAAATATGACGAGTGTTGAAGAACTTGTCAGTCTTCTGCAAACTGTCGATAAAATCGAATAGATATTATTCGCTACTACGCGAATAGTGAGATTAAATTTTAAAATTGGTTGACAAGATTAAGTCCATCAATTTCCTTTATAATTATGTAACAGCAAGTCGTATACACTTTTACTTTATTTTTGTTTCATATACTGTATACAATTAGACTTTATACATCTAATTTATTGTTCAGTATATCCAAGAGTAATTTTTTTACTCGGTATTTTTACAATTCTGTACTTTATTGAGTATAGCTATATGTTGTTTCTACTTTTGTAGTCTCAAGAATCAATATATCACATAATCTATATTTGTAAATAGCTTAATTGAACTGAAATGAAGAAATTGATTTTTATTTTTAAAAGAATGGACAGCAAAATGAAATGTAATCTTTGTAAACAGTGTAATTGAACTGAAATTAAGAAATTGATTTTTAATTTTAAAAGAATTGACAATCAAAAAATGATTTTTATTTTTAAAAGAATTGACAGTAAAAAAATGATTTTTATTTTAAGAAGAATGGACAGTAAAATTGAATGGAATATTTGTAAATAGTGTAATTGAACTGAAATTAAGAAATTGATTTTTATTTTTAAAAGAATGGACAGTAAAAAAATGATTGGAATGAATAAAAATGTGTAACTGGAAATATATGTTTATTTACTTATACATTATGCGTAATTAATTCTCAGAAAGCACTTTTAGTGAACAGCTGTTCATAAACAACATATAAAGATCTAATATTATAAATTTAAATCACATATATTGTTTCTCAAGTTTTATAAATTAATATCACATCTGTTTGACGTTATTGCAGGAAATTTTGACTGTTTGTCAAATTTGCGAATACAATTCGTAGCTTCTTCTCAGATATTACACCTTTGGCAGGCATAGCTGGACGTTTCGATGCAACACCTGGGGGTGCGGAGACTGCATTATTCTCGCTTCCTTTGTTGGTCGGCACTGTAGCACACTTTCTTTTGCGGGGTTCCTTTTTCTTAAAAGCTACAGCATTTGAGCTATCACAGCAATTGTTTCTGGAGGTATCCACCACAGGAACATCCTGATTAGGATCGGAAGTCAATTTTGCGGCCTTTCTTTTTTCTCCACTTTTTTCTCTTGCTTGGATGTTATTTTTATTGTATTGTTTACAAATGAAGAACATCCTCATAGTCAAGTAAAATACTAGAATACGTCGCGTAAGTAAATTGGCGTGTTCATCGCATCCAACGAAGGGTATGGGACAGAGCTCCTCCAAAGATCTGGTGATTTCGAAAAGTGCATTGCCATTTACTTCTCCCCTTTTAACAGTTTGCATGGTGGCACTTTCGAGAACATAGATTAGGTCATACAACTGATGTGATGGATGCTTCAAATTTCCTTTTGATTTCAATTCTATCAATTTATGGCGCTCAGGTACGGCATCAGTTTGCGATAAAACTAAGTTTGCCTTACAATCATCACACGCTACACGTTTCTTACCATTCAGGTACTTTGCGAAGCGAGATCCCTTTCTGCTGACATATCCTGAAATGTAGCTGAGAGCGTACTCAGATGTTTCGGACATCGAATAATCATGCTCGATCAATAAGTGCGATGCCTCGCCTAGTAGATGCGATGCACTTCCTTTGTCCAAAATTGTGTCAACTATACCTTCCCACTGTTTTTTTCTCTCACTCGTGTCTTGGACGTCCTTCAGGTTGAGTAATGCATCCAAAATCTCACTCCCTTCTACATTGCTTCCCTTGGGTGGTTTGATGAGAGAGTACGTCGACACCAGTTTATACATTTGGATAAATAAAATACTATCTGGATGATCGTTTGCACCACAAGACTCGCGCATCATGCCAAAGTATCTCTAGGACAAAATGACACTAATTTCAACTAATGAACTAATTTGTAACAACAATTACAGGGTGGCCGTTTGAATGGAGGAAGTTTAAGTTATAGAGTTCTTCATTCAGACATTTCTTATTCGAACACTCTATAATTTACACTTATAAAATAGAAGCTCCTAACACTATTCTATTAAAATTTTTGTGATTAAGTGCCGTTTAATTTTTTTGTATGAAAAATTTTCAATTTGAAACGCTTATAATTTTTAATTGTTTAAATCTTCCACATTGAAACTTCATCTTTGCAATTGGAAATTCTTTTCAGTCGGAAAGTCTACTAATATAGTTTTGGGTAAAAATTAATATTTTTTGGGTAAAACTTTTATTATGTGCTTTCAAATTCAACAATTTTGTCAAAAAAATCTTTATTTTTGGTTTGAAATAATTTTGTTGTTGAAAATTCATACTTACTGATTGAAAATATAATAAATTAATGTTTTTACCCTGAAAAGTTTAAAATTTGATTGAAAGTTTTTTCTTTCTTGACTGAAAAATCTTTATTTCTTAAAAATTCAACTCCCATATTAAAAATACATCTTTCATGTTTGAAAATTAATTTCTTTATGTAGAAATTTCATCTTTTTTGGTCAAAAATAAAACTTTCTAGTTGAAAATTATGACCTAAGATGAAAATTTTTAAAAGTAAAAAATTTGACAATTAATAATTGCAAAATGAATGACTTCGTAACTGAAAAAGCTCACAATTGAACTGAAACTTAGAAAATATTTGATATGGAAGTTATTTATATTTGCATTAATAACATGTGACATTAACTTTGTGATAATAAAAGTATATGGATAGGTTTTACTTATAATAAATGGTACAATTTACGATCAATAAATAAATTAACTGTCATTTCCCGGCCTCAAAATATTCCCGGTCAGCGGCCACCCAGAATTATTAATGAAAATTTACCTCTACACAATCTTGATTAAAACGACCTGTCATGACGTAGCTGAATCCACACTTTGTCACGAGAAATTCGCAAATTTCCAACGCCGCTTGTAATGAAATTTTCAGTCCGTAGCAGCAGTTTTCAGTTAGAAACTCGTAGTTATTTTCTTTTGCTATTTCTTCCCATTTCTTAAGGTATTCAATGAAATTCTTTATAACCTGTATAATACACGTAAAATTAATATAATATTTTGTAAAGATATTGCTTTGAAATTAGGGAAATGATACATACGTTCCAAGCGTGATTGCCAGGTGACATTGCGTCTCCTGGAGTTCGACTATTCATCGCTTTGTTTAGACTAGTCACAGTCTTACAAAAGACTTTAGTTCCTGCGCAATCTTCTAAGTCTTCATGCAAATTTTCGAACAATTCAAGTGCGCCAAATATGTTGAAAAACTGGAAAAAAAGTTTAAAATAAATATTGGCATTTTTTAAGAAGAAATAACATTGATCAACTTTAAGAGTTTCGCTACTGTGCTGCGCTTGAAATACCTCCAATGCAAGACCAACGTTCATCTTTTGATAGTATTTCGGATCGATGTGCTCTTTGCGCAATTTATAGTTAACTTTGATCTCATATGATGATTCATCGAGCATTTCCAGTAAGGCATACCAATGCTTCTTCGATATTGGTCCGTCAGGTGTCTAAAAGTGGAAGTTTAAGTAATTGAGTAACTGAGATTTTATTTTGGAATTTTATGAAATTTTCATGAGCTTTTAAAGAATTTTCTAGAAATTTGGAACATATAGAACGATTTTATAGGACCAATAACATTTTAGGATATTTTAAAAGATTCCAAAATATTTTATAAGCTATCCGAGGATTTCAATGTTTTTAAGAGATTTCGGGAAATATTATCAGATTTCAAATTTAGTTACGAAATTTCTGATGATTTTAGCCAAGTGAGGATAGTCTGACAGAAACCACAAGCGACGTAGTGCATCACAAGGATGAGTTACGCTTATGCGATTCTCCGAGACACCAAACTCCTTCCACATTGCCCTGTTCCAAGCTGCTCCGTCCGTGACAATAGCATCTATAAAAAGACCTGCTTTTTCTGCCAGAGCAAGACCCTCCAGTATAATCTTATGTAGTACGGCTCCGCTGGCACTGCCTTTGCTCAAAAAGTAACCGATTGTTTGGACGATCTTGCCCATGAATGGCTGAAACATTATCACCAGAGCATGGTCACCTCGTTGTCCTTTTTGGTGCTCTGGCGTGTATTGACCTAGATCTGTGAATCCTTCCACTTTCAAATTTAGTCTGTTGAAAGCTAAAGCTTCAGACATTTTTATTTCGTCTATTGCGAATATTCCTGCAACGCATAATTTAGTAGAATTTATTTAGTAACATATGGCATTCGATAATGAAAGTATCAATGAAGGAAACCATGATAAAATAATCACACCTCGTCGACTTTGTAGAGACATGGAAGCTGTTTTGATTTCCAAACCTTTAAAAATATAAGGTTGAAATCCATAAGTGCTTTTTATCCGTCTCATGTATCTGGCCAAAGTGGTTGAAGATGGCAAAGTGAGTATTCCGTCCCGTCTAAGTTGTTCGTAGACCCTCCTGCTCTTAACTCGCAAAAGAACACACTCGTATATCCATTGAGTTGTATATCTTATGCTTCGCTTGTCTGCTAACTTGGATTCCGCAAAACAAGCTCGTACAGCCAGTTGTTCTTTAGGTCGGAGTTTTGAAATTGCCTCATTAATAATGTCTTCTGGGGCAGTGGCACACTTCACTCGCAAGTCTTCAGCTCTCTCTTTCAAAGCCATATACTGTTGGCAAATGCACGAAAGAATTTGAAAAATAATGAAATATCTTTAAAGTCGGCAAGAGAAAAACATTTAAATATAAGACAAGATATTGTAGCCAGATGAGAACGACATTTGTCGTGTACATTCTTTACCCTTTTGGAAGTCTGTTACTTTTGCGATTGATGCCCTTATAGAGGTATCGCATTTTCATTTTGAAAGCACGAGCTTTCGTCTTTTGCTTCTTCTGTCTCCGCTTTTGATTCCTGATGTTTGCACGAATTCTCCTGCACGAAGAACAAAGTTTACCTTGTGGACCACTTACACTTTTATCTTTGGGAAGAACATATCCTTCACACTCCTGAGGCCTAAAGGAATGCAAAGAAACATAACATTTCATATTTTTAAACATGCTCACTATAAAATTAATTACGTTTTGAACCTTTTAGAATCTGCTCAAACACATATCACAAGTTTGGATACAACCTCGAGCCCTAACATTATCTCTGCTATATGAGACACTTGGTGAGAAACTTTCATTTCAGTTTCACCCAAGAAAACCTAAACAATATATTTTCAATCACATTCCCATATGAAAAATTTTCTTATTCAGATACATTTTTCAAATACTTACTCGAACGTTCATATCAGGATATAATACAAACCTTCTGCACGAGAACTTTTCATCGTTTGTCAGACACATCCAAATGATATATTCTGAATACTTTTGTACAGACAAAAATTCCGAAGGCAATAATATATCCCTATAATTTTCAACGATATTTTCGTAACCACTTTTGTTTCTGGACCCCTGCTGTAATTTGGCCAATCTATCTTTCCAAATTTTCTGTCTTAACTCTGGTGATCGACATTCAGACCCGCCAGGACACTTGGTGACATTACAATTACATTTCTTTGGAATCTTTAAAAATATAGAGGGCACAGCGCCTTTCTTGAGAATAGCTTTGTCTCGTTTCATTTTATGAACAGTTCCGTCGGGTAATTTAGTAACAAAATCTTTGTCAATCTCGTCCTCGCGAAAGTGCAATTCACATATTTTATGTTTTCTACTTAATTCCTTATCACTTCTCCCAATTGCATCTGACCAACTCTGCAGCAGTTCCTGTAAAAAAATCCGCCACGCGAAAAACATTTTAATTTATAACTGAAAAAGACCTGCATTCTTTTACAATCATCAACGCTCACAAATTTAAATTGTTAATAATTTTATGAAATATTTATTCTCTAATCCGCCCATTACATAAGTTGCATGGAGAATAGACATAAGGAGACCAAAGTAGTGTAACCGAAAATGAGCAAATTTTTGTCGTATGAACATAGTTAAATACTTCTCGTTCCCACGTATGGCGCTGGTGTGGCACGCGTGTGCCTATGTTCACATCTATTGACATTTTTCAAAATTTATATCTCTGTGATATGTGAATAACATATAGATAAATTGTCACTTAAATAAAAAGATAGAAATAATATTAATCATCGCGAAACATCTGTTTTAAAGTGGGTATAATTGTAGTCATCCTGCAATGGACGAGGTAGGTACTTTTGAATTATTGCGCTAACGAATTACTATAACCCTCGCAGGTATACAGATTTGAATAGAGAATAATTAACATTTTTACATTTCAACGTAAAAGTCAGAATTATTGTATTTTATAAATATGGGAGTTTTCACCAGTTTAAAATTCACTAAAGGTTTCCTTTGGAATTTAGTTACATTATATTCATAACCGGGTTTCTATTTTTGTTTGTACCTTGAGGTTAAATCAGGTTATATTTACACGGACCATAACGGCAGTCATCGCCACGCGTACCACACTAGCGCCGCGCTCGAGAAGATCTAGCATTTCGATGCGTTATTGTTTCTACATCCGACAGAAAAATGCTCGTTTTTGGTGAAGTCAATGTACAGGACTTTGGGCTCCTTATGTCTATTCTCCATGATAAGTTGTTTCAAATATTATTTACAAATAAAGTGCAACAATTCACTTTGCTTAAAAAAAAAACATTTGAAGGGTTGCAGTACAGAACTAGATAACCGTCATTTTTTCAAAAAAAGGGCTTTTTGCATACAAAATTCTTCAAAAATCAAATACATATTGCGTGAAAAGGATTTTTTCAAAAGCTCATTTTTAATCTAGTAATGAAAAGATTGGTAACTCAAAACCATATAACAGCTTCTTTGTACTTGCCTACAATCTTCTTTCTTTTAATTGCATAACCTCTTACCTTTTTTTTGACCTTTTTCTGACCAACTTCCCCTTCAGAAAAAATTTGTAATGCAATAAAATACTTCTTTTTTCAAAGAAAAAGTTCTTAAATAAAACTATTTGCAGCTTTCAACGAAAAATCGTCTGTCACATTGCAATAACGTCTTAAAAAATCTTTATTTTCCGGGAACAAATTTATTTTTTTTATGAACACTTATTTATTCTTACTCAGCCTCCCCATATCTCGGTAGCAAGTTTTTATTATTTAAAAAAATTTTTAAATAGATCTTTCCTCGCTATCTAAAGATGATTTTTAAAAACCATGAAATTTGGACCTCCAAATTCTTGAATGATTTACTAGGAATTGGTTAACTTTTTCTAATCAACTTCATTTTCTCCCAATTTAGCAACTCAATATATCGGGAGCAATATTTCATTTTTTGTGTCAACTGAAAATTGCACTTTTTATTGTGATTCACCACCATACCTGTTCCATTTTTAGGTTCTTGTCACTTTGCAATTGTAAACTTCCGCATTATATGTCTCGGAACTGGATAATATTTTTTGATCCTACTTTTACGGCTTCAATTTAGAAACACTTCAGCTCGGGATTAAACTTTTGTTTTATCTTTAAACGGTGATTTCGATTTTACAAAATGTTATTTTGCTTTCCTCAAAAATTGTGATTTTGTTGGTTGTCTAGTTATGTACTGCAACCCTTCATTCTTAATGCACTGATTCGATAGAAACTCCATCCAAACAAATATTTCATATTAATTTACTTGTATATTTCATTTAAAAACTATTTTTGTTACATTTTGTTGCTTCACTTACCGCACCCGGTGTAAAAAAACTAAGCTTCCGTCCGTCTCTCTCTTTCTGTGCCTTACTACCCGAGTCACAGCCCTTACAAAAACCACTCGACATGTTCTTTAACACTTATAATTAGCACTGCAACTCACACTTTGTACAAAAAAATTTTTCCAAAAAGCACAAATAGCACGAAGTTTGCAATTGCACAAAGACATATTAGGTTATGTTTATACCGCTAGAAAATTTAAATCACGAATCACGTGACCTCGTCGTTCCTACAGTTTCCGCACGTAGCGCTCTCATCTGGGAAGAAATGAAAAACGGAGGACAGGCGATCGCGATTGTGGGCTTTTTCCCACCGTCGCTACCATAGGCGTGCGGTCTCCTTGTAGTACTTCGTGCTCGGAACGCATGCATGACGTATTATGTGTGGAGACAATATTACTTTTCTGCAGAACAATGGGACTAAAAATTTTGTAGGTGAGTAATACTGACATTCATAAATATCATAATTATCTGAATAGTACACGTATAAAAATAAAGTAATCAGGTATATTGTACAATGTGTAAACTTAATCTTGAACATTATAACCTATAATGCTTGACTTGACTGCATGCTTATTCTATTTTCCGGTTTATATATCTATTTCTTTATTCATATAAAGTAATTATCTAATAATAGATCATATTTCACGAACTTTTTGAAAAGAAAGTAATTTTATTGAGTTTTAGATCGCTATCATGGATTATGAATATAGTGGGGTGAGTTTTCTTCGATTGCAACTTATATGCAAATTCATAAGTTTAACTATTTTTAATGTGAAAGAATCCCGTAGAATGTAAATAAAAGGTCTTAAAGTGTTTAATGTTTCAATTGTTGCAAGTTTGTCATGCTTTTCATGATACTGTAATTAAATGTCATAAATGGTAACATTTGATCGAAAGCGCAAAAGGCTTCCCATACAATTTGTGCGGGTTTCTTCGTTACTTATTGTATAATTATATGGATACAGTGCCAATATGTTTCAGATTTTGAAGAGTCTTTACTGTCAAATGTGTTTGGGGGAATTACCGAATGATAACGAAGCTTACATGCATAAATGCTTCGATAATGTTGATATACAATTAACTTTCACCATATAAGGTCATATCATCAGAATGAACGAATCTGCGTTCCTTTCTCCGAATAACAAAGAAAACGAAAGTTTGGAATATTGTGGACCCGAAATCTTCTCTCCGCACGACTTCTTCGTCTCCGTCTTAGCCCTACCGGAAATCTAGATTATTTCTTGATACTTTCTAGACTCAGCTCGTCTAGGGCAATTTTATGACGGTCGTCTTGTCCAGGGTTCATCTAGAGTTCATCTAGCGGCATCTAGTAAGTTTTACCTGCGACCCTTTTGAGTCTTGCATTCGTCTGATCATCTAGAAAGGGGTCAATTCTAGATGATGTGCTCCTAGACAATAGACCTTTTCATTTCAATTATATTTTTGTGCGCATGCGCGACAAAGAATTAACCTTCCTGCCAATGTTGGGCCCCGTTGCTCGCAAATGCATAGGGAATGCCGTGTTCTGATTAAAAAAATAAATTTTTAAATGATATAGCGAAGTTTTTGTGAATAAAAATGGAAGAAGATAATACGATGCCAATAATTGTAAAAAAAAATGGAGAACCGAGAGAAAACCGGGAGACAACCAGTTTAAAAATAGTGTCAACCCTGACCATAACCTGTGACAGCTATCCTATTATTTTCACCAAAAAATCTACATCTGGAAATTTCAGTTCACGAGTAATCCTATCCTTATTATTATATGTATTATTTGTAAATTTATCATCCTTAAGTACTAAGGCACTTTGATAAAAAAAAAAAAAA